>BCKZ01000033.1:55205-135158 GCA_001600815.1 Alloascoidea hylecoeti | reverse complement strand
AGACTGGTAGCGGCGCTTCTAAGAGTTACATACTAACCGAACCGAGAGAAATTAATGGTACTACTTGGGTATAACCCAGAAGAAGACATTACCACGACCGAGAGCGAATCTGTTGTTAGCGCAATGACAGATAACAACAACTTTGGGCATGCGCAAAGGTCTACGCCAGGACCCGCGCCATACCTAGCTACACAAGCAAACCCTTACCCATTGCCCCCGCCAAGAATTGAAGTGTTCAAGGGCACTAGAGACCCCCAATTCATAGACACTTGGTTTGCGAGACTGGCACAGTTGTTTAGGGCCTACCCGGCGGACATCGAGGACGGTTACAGAATAGAGTGTGCGTCGAACTACTTAAGCGAAGAGGCATTCTCTTGGTACCTAGATACGTACCCAAGATTGGTGAGAGACGGGACGTACGAAGAGTTCGAGAGATTGGTAAAAAGGACCTTCTACCCAGTAAATTACGAAAGTAATTTGGTAAGAAGTTACTTACAGTTGAGACAAACTGGCACGGCCAGTGAATACGCAACAGAATTCTCGCGACTCTCACGACTAGTCCCTCCCATCGAAGAATCGATTAAAATACAACAGTTCATAGATGGGTTAAAACCATACACAAGAATCAAATTATATGAGGACCGTCCGGATTCACTAGAAGACTGTATGACAAAAGCGGTCCGCCTGGAGGAAATACGACACTTGACCGATAGACAAGAACGCGTCTACCGAGAAAATTCCTGGAGACAGGATAGAGGTCCCAGAAGACCAGATTACAGAAATGAAGGACGACGAGGGACCCAACATAGATATAACAACTATGGCGAGAGACGGGTAGATGCAGACGGGGATACCGAAATGTCAGTGGCAGCACTGACCCCCGGGAAGAGATTGAACTGGAAAGAACTCAATCTCTTAAAGAGAGAAGGCAGATGTTTCCACTGCCATGAGAAAGGGCACAGCAAGCAAAATTGCCCAAAAGGAAACCAATATTAAATAAGACCGGTAATATTGGTATAAAAGGCCCCCAGTTGTTAACGAAAGACAGACCAACCCAGCCAAGGGTGATACCGAAGTTGGGAACAAAGGATGTAATAGTAACAACAGCTAGTACCACAATGCGTAGTACGAAGGGAACCCCAGAATTAGGTCAAGATTTAGAAGAAGAAGTACCCCTGAACATGATGTTAAAGGAAATTCCATTCCAAATTAATGGTAAAATAGTGCCATGCCTTATAGATTCTGGTTGCTCTTCAATGTTAATAGATACTCGCGCTGTAGAATTGGTGGGTGCCTCAAATACAGTCTGGCAGTTGGCGGTTCCAAGGGTTCTAAATACAGCACAAGCTAGTAACGAGATGCTGGTAACAGGAGTGGTCAAATTAGAACTAAATTATGAAAATAGGTACTGGAAGATGGATTTCTGGGTAACAGAAGGACTCAGCCATCAAGTATATTTAGGAAGACCATTCATTT
Organism: Alloascoidea hylecoeti; assembly: GCA_001600815.1. NCBI lineage: Eukaryota > Fungi > Ascomycota > Alloascoideomycetes > Alloascoideales > Alloascoideaceae > Alloascoidea > Alloascoidea hylecoeti. The sequence continues at coordinate 133,682 of BCKZ01000033.1, read as the reverse complement.
ATAATGAACAAAAAGAAGAGGACCCGAAGAAAATATTAAGCATGGAACAGCCAGAGATCAAAGAAGTAGATTTAAAAAAAATAGAAAGTTTTACAAAAGATGCAAAAGACAAGGCAGAAAAATTAGAAAAAAATGTTAAAAATATAAAAAACAAAAAAAATTATAAAAACCCAAAAAGACCCACAATGGCGAGTGGAAGAAAAAATATTGATTTAGAAAAGAAACAAGATGCCAAAGGAAAAGAAGAGTCAGAACCCAGAGTCAAGGGCCTGATTATAAAGGAGAATATGGCAAGAAAATTTGTATTAAAAAATAATGTATGTGATTTTAGTAGTATGAAAAATAGAACACCAAGCCTTGTCACATCAAAAGAAATAGTTAAAGATATAAATAAGAAAGAAGAAAGTAAAGAAGTTAAGATTTTAAGTAAAGAAATTATGAATTTAAGTAAAGAAGTAAAGAAAAATAATAATAAAGTATTTGAAGTTTTGAAAGATATAACCAGACTAATCACTAATCGTAGAACCTGTGAACCCAGCCTCAGAAGTAATGAACCTGAGTCAGTTAAGTGCCAGACCCTTGGTGTAAAAGAATTCTTGAAAGAAATAAGACACAATAGCTGGGGACGAGTACAACTAAAATATTATGTATTGAATAATTAGAGGTGTAAAAAGGGTTAGGATTATTTAGTGAATTTTAATGGATTATGTGATAGGATATTAATAAAATGAGATAAGGTGGAAACATAGGCGAAGAACCGTTGGAAGTGAACGAAGTAATAGAATCAACCAAACCAGAACCAGAACTACCTAAATTCCTGAGCGGATATGAAGACGTTGTGACCAATATACAACCAAAAGGAGTACCGGAAAGACAGCACCAGTTTTATCATAACATAGAGATAATGGAAGGGTCTAAACCACCGGCTAGAGCTCCTTATAGAATGTCATATAAGGATAATGAAGAACTACAACGACAGCTAAGAGAGCTGTTGGAGAATGGGTCAATATCCAGGTCACAGTCCCCATATTCGGCACCAGTATTATTTGTGAAGAAGAAAGATGGTAGCATGAGGTTATGTGTTGATTATAGGCTTCTTAACAACCAAACGATTAAGAATAGGTATCCTTTACCGGTAATCAATGACCTACTAGATCAATTACAGGGTGCTAAAGTATTCTCTAAGTTAGATTTGATGTCAGGCTATCATCAAATTGTTATAAATGAATCAGATAGAGCAAAAACAGGCTTTACAACGAAAGATGGACATTTTGAATGGAATGTAATGCCATTTGGGTTAACTAACGCCCCGGCCACCTTTCAGTACGTTATGAATGATGTTTTAGCAGAGTTTAAAGGCAAATTTGTGATAGTATATTTAGATGACATCTTGATATACTCAAGGAACGAGAAAGAGCACGAAGAGCATGTAAAACTGGTATTGGAGAAACTTAGAGCCAACAAGTTACGAGCGAAGAAGAAGAAATGTGCATTTATGTTGAAGGAATTAGACTTTTTAGGACATAAAATCACCAGTAATGGGATCATGCCGGATAACAAGAAAGTAGCCACCATTAAGGAATGGCCGGTACCCAAAAACGATAAAGAGGCACAATCATTTCTAGGACTAGCCAACTACTACAGAAGATTTATTGCACAGTACTCAAAGATAGCAAAGCCAATGATAGAATTCGCGAACAAAGCCAGAGAGTGGGACGGAGAATGCGACATAGCTTTTGAAGAATTAAAGCAGAAATTGTCATCTGAACCAATTTTAGTAGTACCACAAATACCACAACAAGGTGATAGAGTATTTGTAGTGACTACAGACGCGTGCGATATATCATTAGGGGCTACGCTAGAGGAAAAGACAATAGATGGAAAACTGATAGGAGTAGTGGGTTACGCTTCCAAGAAGCTACAGAAAGCAGAACTGAATTATCCAACAAGGGAGAAAGAATTTATGGCGGTAGTGTTTGCACTGAAGGAGTGGGAATATTACTTAAAGGACAACCACTTTGTGTTACAGACAGACCATAATTCATTACAATATATTCACCAACAAAAGCAACTGAATAAAAGCAGAATTGCTAGGTGGATAGACTTCCTGGCGGAATTTAATTTTACCATTAAGTATATACCTGGTAAAACAAATTCAGCAGCAGATGCCTTAAGTAGAGTAAACTTCGAAGTGAACGCAACGGAACTTAGTACAGTAGAGGCTAACCAAGAATTGTTAGAAGAAATTAAGAAACAGTACGAAAATGATAAAGACTTTGCAGAAATTTATGACATTTTAAAGAACAAGAAAGAAATACCGAAGAAAATGAATGCTTATATTAGACATTATTCAATAGTTGAAGGATTGCTAKTRTTCAACACTACCATAGGGGATGACGATGAAGTAAGAATTTGTGTGCCAGACACGCCCAATGGCCAAGTGAAACAGAAAATCATGAAGTTGGGACACGATTCACCCCTAAGTGGACACTTTGGATACTACAAGACATACTTACTGATCGCTAAGAAATATTACTGGAAAAATATGTTCAAACAGATTAAAAGATATATTAATAAGTGCTATACATGCCAAACCGTTAAATCGACAACCCGAGCCACTCAAGGTCTATTAATGCCCTTACCGATACCAAAAGAAAGATGGGAACAAATATCAATGGATTTTGTTACAGGTATCCCGAAGAATAAGAAGGGACATAATGCTATTTTTGTTGTTATAGATAGACTAACAAAGCGAGGGCACTTTATTGCCACAAGCAAAGAATTAACGGGGGAGGGGGCAGCAAAATTGTTTGTAGAACAGATTTTCCGCCTGCATGGTACACCAAAGAACATAATTTCAGATAGAGACATTCGATTTTTAGGAGCCTTTTGGAGAACAATACATGAGCTACTCGGAACATTATTAGACTTTTCAACAGTTAACCACCCCGACACGGATGGCCAGACGGAGAGACTAAACAAAATTTTGAACCAGATGTTGAGAGCGTATGTGAGTAAGGAAAACGACGACTGGGAAGAGTACCTACCAATATTAGAATTTGCGTACAACAGTAGTTACCAGAAATCGATCAATTGTTCACCATTCATGGCAGARTTAGGTTATGAACCAGCAGACCCYAGAGAATTCGAAACAGTAACCTTAACGAGGAAGTCAATGTCAGCAGAAGAAAAAGTAGAGAAAATGAAGGCAATYTTACAGAGAATTAGGGACCATATGGCAGATGCTCAAAAAGAACAAGAAGAACAAACTAATAAGAAAAGAAGAGCAAATAGGTACAAAAAAGGAGATTGGGTATTAATAGATAGAAAAAACAAAGGTATTCCAGCAGAGAACAAGAAATTAAAGCCAATTTATGAAGGACCATACGAGATAATAAATGTGATGAACGAGAATACATATCAAATAGACTTCAGAACAATAAAGAACCGATGGCGAAACATTAACATAAAATGGCTCAAGGAATACAATAACACCCAAGATTATAACAAGGTACCACCAAAGACACCTAAGGAAAATAGACAAAGAATAGGCGAAATGAAAAAATTGATTAAGTATAACGAATTGACCAGAATTAGCACAGTAACCTGGACGGATTGTGATCCCCACGCCCCATCAGAACTAACCTTTAGAGAATTTGAATTAGCACCAGAAAAATTGAAGAACCAGATGAAGTCAAGATATTACGACGAGTTCCTAAGGAAGAAAGCTGAACAGAATAGGGAGGATAGGACGGGGACGTCCTAGTTTAAAAGGGAGGAGTGTATGAGAAGTATATCAGAAAAGTAGAATCTCAACGCATCCACGAATTTAGAATTATTATTGGCCGAAATTTAGTCAACGATAAATAAAAGTATTTATATTTGAAATAAAAGTTTTAAGTTTTATTAGAAATTAATTGACATCAGTTCGTCGTAGCGTGTAACTCTAACAAAAAGATCTTATAAGTAATTTCGAACCACTTGGTGATAGATTCCTTAAGGTATATCTGCGAAGGGACACACAGCTCCATCAGGCTATCAAAACAACACCAGAATCTCATATTTGGAACTTGAAGGAAACTGGTACCCAGCTTGGAGTCACCGATGAAGGGGAAAAGCGATTTGTGTCCTCTACTTAAAAGAAGTTTGCTCAAATTAAATTCCGGAGAGGTGTGCATCTCGTCTGTCGAATGCATGTGTGCCGATGGTTCCAGGACTGCTCCACTCATTATATTTAAAAAACGGTGGATGATGATATCTCACCTTCTTGGGTACCTGATAATGAAGATAGTGCATTAAAGAATTGGGTATTTACATGTTCTAGTTCTAGCTATATAAATGGAGATTTGATGTTGAGACAGTTACATGAATTATTTTTACCCCATATTGCGCATGAAGAAAAACACATTATTTTATTAGATGGGCATCCAAGTCTTATATCCTTTCACCTAGTTATGGAATGCATTAAATATGGCATTCTACTCTTTATTTTGCCTACACTAGTTATTTAACGCAAGTGCAGGATGTTTCTTGCTTTCGTCCTCTTAAAAAAAGGTTGAAAAACGTTTGTGACGAAATGCTAGTAGATAAGCTCAACAATCATAGAGCACAAAAAGAAGAATTCGTTGCAATATATAAGAAGGCCAGATCTGATGCAATAGCAGCTAGAAATATTCGTTCTGGTTATAAGGTAACCAGAATATACCCATTGGACCCCGAGAAGATTTTATCGAAATTTGGAGAAGTTTGGTGGCTGAAAACGATGAAGGGCAAACAAAAAAATCCGAAACGTTTGTGAACAAAGCTCATGAAACAACGTTGGAAAGGCTGAAAACATATGATGTGTCGGAGGATGAGTTTCGTATTTGGAAGAATTGGCTTGGGGAGTGCAAACAGGCTTTATTATCAAATACATCCACCAAAATTCTTGAAGATCCCTTAGACTATCCGGGGTGGACTTAAGACTTCTAAGAGGGGCAAAGCACTAATAACACATAATTCCCCTGAGATAACGAAGAAAAATGCTTGTCGTGAAATTGGTGCTGCTGAGCTGAATACTTTAGGTCGGAGAAAAAATCCCACCTCCACAACAGAAAACACAAAAATTGCGTATTGAAAAATCATTATCAGAATTACGAGATTAAATAGATTTTAGTGATAGTATCAAATTTAATTTATATTGGTTTTTGGTTAAGAAAATGGTGGTTGAAAATATCAATTATGTTGTGTCCGGAATCCTAGTCCGGTAGACTGATGGTATATATCTATATTCTTCAGAATTGTATTCCCAAAAATAGAAATAAAACTTGCAGATCATGGAATGTGGGGAATAAAGAAAGTAGCTTTTCCCTCACACCGCCTAATGTAAAAATATTCGACCACACTTTAAGTTAAATATTAGGCCACGCCCTGCGTAACGGTTCGACCACTTATTAGATAAAGTATTCGTCCACTTTTTAATTAAATATTAGGCCAGATCATAAATACCCGACTGTTTTACACTTAATATGCGACCACCTCTGAATTAAATATTTAGCCACTCCATGCAATAAAGGTTCAACCGCTTATTGAATTAATATTCGACCATCCTATACTAATTTTCGGCTACCTATACTTTCAAGTTTTTAATTAACCAGCTGTGTAGTTGTTCAACTACATTATCTTCACCAACTATTCATGCGCAATATCTGGGAAATTATTAATGCAACATAATTAGATGCTTCTCTTTAGAGAAAAATAGGTACTTTGAAAAAAGAATCGAGGAAGCAGTATTGAATCCCAGTAAAACAATATATATTACAAAATCTGCTGCTATGTTACTAAATTCATATGTAAAGCTTTAAAAAAGGAGATTTTTATATTGTCAATAAATAGTTTATGTAGAAATAAATATAACTTATACCAACTGTCATGATCAATAGTTGTGTACTAGCTTTGAATAAAATGTGTACTGTATGTGAATAAAAATATCAATGCATATGTGTAAATATTAATGATGAGTTAAAAAAGATTAACATGTATTTTGTGTGAAAGTAGGTGGTCGATAATTGGTTCAGGGTGGTCGAAGGTGTGGCCCAATATTTAATTCAAGAAGTGGACGAATACTTTATTCAAGAAGTGGTCGAACCTTTATGCTTGAAGTGGCCCAATATTTAAAAGAGAGACGAAAATTTATTGCGTCATATGGTCAAATATTTTACATCACGCGATCTAATTTGGCTAATATTTATATTACGCAAGGGTGGACGAATGTTTAAACTTACAAGTGGTCGATATTTACGCAAACTACAGTGTAAATTTTGTAAAGTGGAAAAATCTCCTTCACAAACAGCACAGCTGCAGATATTTATCTCGTTAATATAACCTTATAGGGTGTTGCTCATTAAGTTTGGGACGCACTTTGTCAAATAATTTAAATCTTTAAGCCCCAGATATCTTTTCTCTACGCCTCAACCCTTGAACAAGGAAAAAACGATGCGAAACTGAAGACATTTTGAATCAAGGATTTTAAAGATTGCTAGAAAAAAAAAGATCGTTGTATTACAAAGTAGAAGGAATATAAATGTTATACTTACAGGTTCTTTAGCGATGGTAAACGAAAAATTCCGATTGCTTACAAAATTAGAGGAGGAGGATCGACTTACTGATTCGCTCAGGTATTGCGTGGTCCTCACAATTCATCTATACTTACCTCACTTATATCGTTTATCCAAAATAAATACTATCATCATTAGAGAGTTTAAGTTACTACATGTAGCACTAACTATATAATATTGACATAATTTTGGAGTTGCAACTCCATATTAATATATTTATAAAAATTAAATTAAAAAATGAATAAACAAGAACAAGAGCAAGGAGTACCTCCGAAAAAAATAGTTTATTGAAAAATATGAACAATAATAAGCATCAACTAAAACTAAAACTAAAACTAAAACTAAAACTGAAACTGAAACTGAAACTGAAACTGAAACTAAATGAAAGAGATCATAAATACTAATAGAACAACCAAAAATAGTTTAATCTTTAAATAATTTAAAAGCGTATTGACTTTTATCATGAGCTAAAACTTGTTTTACTCTTCTTGGGTATGGATAAGCATATCCTGTTAATTTAGGTGATAAAGCAATATTACTATCTGAAGTTGGTGAATGTAACTTTGGCGACATGTTATTACTTGGATCACTAATAGTCGGTACTATTGGAAGAGGCATATAACCTAGAGGATTTGGCTCTTCATATGGAACCGATTGAATACGTTTTGGTGCAGGGCGCAAAAAATCATCATAAGTTTTAAAGGGTCTTTGTGGCTGTTGTAATATCATTTCTCGATTTAAAGGCTTTGTATTTGGTTCAGGTGGTAGAGGTCTTGGTCCAAGAAAATTTGGTTGTTGAGGTACAGGTGATGGTAAGGGCCTTTTATTGACAGATACTTCTGATGGTAATGGCGGTAATGATTTATTAAAATCAAAATTTTCTTTAATTTCTAGTTCTTGTTGCTGTGATGGAATCATCTGATTCTCCGGTTGAATAAAATCAAATCTAGCTTTATTGTCATCACCATATAATCCGAATGGTCCAATATAACTGTTATTACCTCTAACCAATTCAGTATAACCGCCTCCAGTATTAATATCCTTTGCAGTATTTATATTTTCATTACTAGCTCCATCATTTGTAATCCCATTGAATGGAATGACAGTGGTTGTATTCACTTCCGAAGATGAATCTTCACCGGATAATCTTTTAAGTTCTTCATTAATTCTTTTCAATTCATCACTATAATTTGGAAATCCAAAACCTGTTGTGATCGGTTTTTCTTTACCAAATAAAGTTGGAATACCCGTATGATAAACTCGAGGTTCTTGAATATTATTGTTTTCTTCCGATATCCGTGATGTGGTTGTAGTAATTTCGTTTCTACCAATACCACTTGCCAATGCCCTTCCGATATCACTACTTGTCAATCTCTTACCCTTTAAACTAAATGTTTTCCCTAATCTTAATTTATTAAATTGAGAACCATAAGGATCTAATTTATTATTATCATTTGTAGTTTTAGTATTCTGGGGAGAAAAAGGTGGTTCAATAACATTATTAATATTTTTAAACACGCTATCATCTTGAGTTATTGAAGAAACAACTTCATTATTGATACTATTATCATTGCCATTATCATTTTTAGCTGTAAGTATTGATCCATTTCTTGATGCCGAAATCTCAGAAGATAAAGATTTTGTAAAATCATTCGAATTATAAGAAGCTTTAGAGCTACTACCAATTGTTGATAATTTATTAGCACTTGAAATAATTGTCTCTGTTCCATCCAAAATCAATGGTTGAGAAGATATATTTCTTCTGGATCCTGATATTGAACTAGAAATATCTGAGTTTGTCAGGCCAATTATTGTTCCAGTTCCAACAGAATGAGTTATACTAGACCCAGAAGTTATAGAGTGTGAATAAGTTGACGAGTTTTTACTTGATGATTCTGAGATTGGCTTACTAATTAATGATAAGTCATGCATTTGTAATTCGGCTTGACTTCTTAAGCCATCAATACTTCTTGCAATGGATGATTTGGATGATATTGATGACGATAAAACTGAGTGCGGGGCTCTTGAACTACCTGAATCACTTACTGTATTTTTGTTTTTATTCATTTGAAATTGATTATCAAAATCGTCTTCAATTTCAATTATCTCATGATTGTTATCACTTGAACTAGGTCTAGTGTTATTATCATCAAAATTTCTTGATAGTTTTAAAGCTATACTCTCTAAATCATCATTTCTTATAATTTTCTCTTGATTAGACTCCGACATTCTCATACCAGTATCTTGATCCATATTTCTAATTCTGGTACTATCTGCTGACGTCGATTTTGAATTTTTAAAATCATCACGATTAGAATTCCTTGATTGTAATGAAGTATATGGTCCTCTTTCAGAAAATTCAGATGATCCAGGTTTAAATAGTGCACTACCACCATAACTAATATATAAGTTTCTCAACTTATAATCATTTAGTACAGATAATTGTGATGCGGATCTTAAATCAGATTGTGAATGAGAATGACTAGTCTCAGAATTCTTCAAGGAAGCAATTGGTTGAAATAATGATCCATTCTTTGGTGTTGAAGTTGCGGAACTTTTAGAATTGGAAGGTGAAAATCTAACATTAGAATTTTCTTTATTAATACTAGATGCTTTAAGTTCTGAATAGCTTGATGACGTAAACTTTCTGGATCCTGATTCAATCTGTGCTGGATTCCTAGAGTCAATACTTGTTAAGATTGATGATTCTGATTCTGAATTATGAAAGCCGGATCTTGAAGAAGATGTCCCACTAATGGTACTATTCGATAAAGCACCAACAGCGCTTTTGGGGTTTACTCTTATATTATTATTATACCTTGATGGAGAAGAATAGCGAGAATTTGAACTTATTTCAGATCTGCTGGAAGAAACATTTGAAGGAATCAATGATTGTGAATCTGTTAAATATTCAGATGTAACTGATGGCGAGTGACCAGACATAATTGTTTCTGTTCTAATTTCTCCAAGATCCGAAGTTCTAGAAGATTCTAAATTATCATCATTACTATTTTCAATATTGTTATCATTTATTGATGATGATAAGAGCTCATGTCGTGAATATAGCGATGTTTCACAGCTTTGTGATTTAGATTTATCTTCTTCTTCATTATTGTAGTCTATTTCATAATCCTCTTTATCAAAAGATGATATTTCAACTTTTGACTGATTCATAGTACTTGTTATATTAACATCATCATTTGATAAACCTTTTCTTGAAATATACAACGATGTAGTAGGTGATCCAGATGTAGATGATTTATAACTTGAATGTTTTGGTGATAAGTTGGTTGATGATCTTGAATTCGATAATGTTAAAGACTCATGGCTATTGCTGTTATAATTATCATTATTATTTAATTTCAATCTTGATAGATTACTTAACGCTAAATTTGGATTGAAAATATTGCTAGTATTTTTTGTTGGTGAGTTACCAGAACTGAAAGTTGTATTACCAATTTTTGAAATAGTAGAGTCTTTAGACATGGTAGGGCTATTGCTAGTAATACTTTTTCTATTGCTACCCAAGTTTGCAAAAGTTTTCAGAGTTGGAGGAGTTGAGTTAATATTGCTAACTCGAATTGGAGAGCTAAGTCTTTTTGGTGATGAAGAACGAGAGCCATTTAGATAATTATTATTTCCTATTCTTGCTCTAGGGCTTCTTGGACTAGGAGGTAGATTGGTATTGTTTTTAGCGAAAAGATTTGGAACACTGACATCACCGTTAAATCTACTTTGTCGACTTATAATTGCATCTTCGCGTCTTAGTTCTTTAAATGTTGAGTTTGAAGAAACAGTCTTTAAAGCATTATCTTCAGGACTTAATAATAAAATTGATGGATCAGGTGCACTTTTCCGCCTCCAAAGATTATGATAATCATTATCATTTGAGACTGGTGACCATTCGGCATTGACTGGTGAAGCCACTGGTGATGGAGATCTGGATGTGAATAGCTTTGGATATGGCAAATTTGGTGATGTAGATCTATTAATTTCTTGTTTATCATCAAATAATTTTTTCAAATCCCCAACTTTACTTTTTGGAGACGATTTTTCAACAAAAGCGATAGTATGTCTCTTCTCTTTAAAAAATGAATTAATTGGTCTTGCTGCCGGTTTTGGTGATATATTGGGTGCATTATCAATATCATTACTAATTTGGGTTGGAGATTTTTGAAGGTTTGAAATCGGTGATTTGTTTAGTGGTTGGCATATTGGTGATGATGCTCTTATTGGACTTCCCACATTAGTAGTGTAGATACCAATACCATTATTAGCAGTAGTAATCGGATTTGTATTACTTATTTCGGATTTTAAATTTCTGACATTTTGAATAAGCTTATGATCACTACTTTTGTCCTTTAAACCAATTGCTGAAGTAAATTTTCTATCACTTGAACTAATCGATTCATCAATATCGTCATCATCCTTGGGGTTCCTTCCAATCAAACCAATAGCAGATCCCAACTTTCTTGGAGAAGTATTAACATTATTCTTCTCCAATGGTGATTTACTGAAATTTCCAAACTTTGAGTTTCTTGATTTTCTAGTTTCAATAAAAGGTATTGTATTTTTATTACCTAACAATTTTGGATTTACAGTAAAATAAGTTTTCCTCGATCCATTATCTTCAACTAATAATGGTTCATTATTATTAATAACAGAAATATCATCATTATCAGAATATGTTGTTTCTGTTATTGGAATTAAATTATACTCTTTTTGTTTACCTTTATTATTATTAGTATTAGTTTCATTGAAACTTAATCCTCGTGAATTTTGATCTTTTGAGTACGAGAATAATTTATTTTTATGCCCTGAATCATGTAATAAGTTGCTTCCATTAATATCATTTTTATATGAATCAGTAATTGGTGAGTATTTATTTTGATTCTCAATAGATTGATTATCGCCAATTGCATCAACAAATTCATTATCATTATCATTATCATTATACCTTACGTTTAACTTGGAGGGTAAACTATTCTTGTTACTGTGAATACTGGCAGCGGAATTTGAATCTATAACCGATGCAGCTTTTGAATCACGAGGTGAGGATGACAACATTGATTTAAAGCTTTTATATAAGTAACTGGAGTTATGGGCATTGTCGTTATTATTTGAATTTGATTTAGAAACAATCGATGATGATGAAGATGATGACGATGTTGTGACAACAGTCTGCTTTGAAGATGACATAATAGATTTAAAGCTATTAAATAATAAATTCGATGAGCCGTTATCTTCATTTTTAGTATTTGGAGATTCAACATTTAAATTGGAGTTTAAATTGGCTTTCTCGATCAGTGATTTTATCGATGATTGATATTCATTCGCGTTGGACGATTGAGTTAATGCTTCCGCTTGTAATTCATTAACTTGAGCTATGGGATTTGATTTAGAAGAAGCAATAGATAACTTGGCTTGAGATTCATAAGAATTCACACTATTATTATCATTTTTTGATGATGATCCAGGCTGATCATAATTTGCTTTGTATTTTCGCATAGGAGATTTTGATTCTGATTCTTTAGTAAATAAATCATGTTTATTAAACGATGATCTAGATTGATCATAATTTTCTCTGTATTTTTGTATAGGCGATTTAGATTTGGATTTTTTAGTAGATGAATCATAATTATTATTAGAAATATCAATATCTGATATATTAACAGGTGAATTTATGTTTAAATCAGAGGCATCTATATCATTAATAATTGAATGGTAGTCATCAAAATTTATTGGGTCAGTGAAAGCACAGTTATATGTTTCTTTATAATCCTCATCATTATCGTTATATTCCTTGTATTCTTGATGGCTTATCGACGACCTTAATACTGAGTCTTTCAGATTTTTATTACTAGATTTTTGAGATGATGTGTGAATGGGTAAAGAGGCCGTAACAAAAGAATCGTTTAGATCGTCATGATTATGCAATGGAGAATTTTGAATTGAATTAGCAGTTAAATAACTTTGATCGTCATAATTAATGGATCCAATACAAGTATCAGTAAAAGAACAATTATATGTTTCTTTATAATTCTCATCATCATAATCATAGGATTTCAAGTTTGAATTTGGGGATTTCTTTTCATTTATATCTTCCCCTTCATTTAAATTATCTTGATGTTGTTTATTATATGATTCAATATATGGGATTAAAGCAGAATCGGTTGTCATTACAGAATTCATAAATTCATCGATTCTTTCATTAACATTATTAATATCTTTATTTTCGAAGATTGACTCAAAATTGTGAAATTCTTTGATTGGCATGGAGTTTTGACCACTATTTTTGTATTTTAGAACTTCAATTCTCTGTTTGATTAATTCGTCCAAAATTTGTTTCTCAGTATCTTTAATTTTCTTTAGTTCAATTTTAATTGCTTCTTCAGTTCTTTTAATGATTTCTTGATCTATTGGTGGAATCATTAAATTTCTATCAGTCGATGATAATGACAGTGATTCATTAGAATACATTGGCGAGGATAATAAGAAGTCATCACTATAAGTTTGGGTTGAAGATTGAAAATGTTCCGGAGATTTATTATTGTTACTATTGTTATTGTCATGATTATTACTGTTACTACTATTACTATTATTAAAATTACTGTTGGATTTAGACTTTGATTTTAACTTTGACTTTGATTTCCATTTCGATTTTGATTTTGATTTCCCTTTTGGTTTTGATTTTGAATGATTAGTAACCGGTTCAGGTGAAGCTGAAGGAGCATTAAAATATCTTGAAGGTTTTTTTTTATTTCTATTTTTTGGAGATTGAGATTTACTTCCTTTATCGGGTTTAAGTTTTTTGGAAGTCTGAATGTTTATTTCAGATGTTTGTGTCTTAGTGAGAAGTTAGTGAGTATAAAAAGAAAAAGTTTAATAGTTAAAAATGAACATACATTAGTATGTGTGGTAAAATCAGATAAAAGAGCATTTAATAGACTTTGCTTGACCAGACGTAATTCAGAGTTTCTTTGTTGGATTAACGAAGCCAAACTTGGAGTTAAATCTTTCATCTCATTTATATGTTTATACGGTGCAAGTTCATGATTAAATACAAAACAAAAAAGAGAAGGGTTTTTGTCATTTTGTGTTTGTGTTTACTATTATATTATTTAATATTTAAGTCACCACGACAATGCTAATACTTTGAGACATAAGTGTCCATTTTCATCTTGATGCATATGGAAATGGAAAAGTGTCAATCGGTTATGATCCGATAAAGAACCATCGATAACATAATATTGGTAACTTTGAAGAAACGAGAAGCACCAGTTGGTTTAAATTTAACGGTTCAGAAATTTTATGTTTGTTATTAATTAATCACATTTCATATGCACTTTCCTGACCGTTATGCTGAAGTTCAATTTCAGGAACGGAGGATAATATAATAAGAGTAAAACAAAGTAACAGCAATGTAAAAAGATCAATTAAGAGGCACAGTTGAGTTGGGTCAAGTTGGGACACCATTCTAATTATAAATACCCTAATAGTTAACCCCTTTTAAAAAGCATGGATATGGAATATTTTCGGCACTCAAATGGCCTTTTTTGAATGGGGAAAACCAAAAGGAATAGAAAGATATAGCCTAAAGAAAGATTACAGTGGTCCAAGGGACCTTTAGAATGGTGTTGTAAATTGTAATCAACATAATGACAAATTTTCAGTCGCGACAGAATTCAGATCAGGAATAGTATAGTACTGTGTACGGTCGACGACGACAGCCAGGCCAGGACACTAAGCCTCAAAATATTTATAGTATAAGGAAGTCCAGGTCTGTGAGACTTATTGTATAAGCTGAAGTTTGGAAAGAAGGTGTATAATGATTGTGGATGTCTCATCTCGTAAGAGTGGGTAGGACACAACCACAAACACTAGCTCACCTCAACAAAAAACACCTTTTTCCCACTTCCAACCCTTTTTCCTCTATGAATGCATCATATACAAACATCAAAACTTTCATCGACTCTCAAGTTAAGATTCTATCCGAGATTTTAGTAGTAGATGAAAATATTCGCGACATTCTAAATCATCAGGGTGATGAATCATCAATAACTGAAGAAAAATTACAACAGGTATTAAATAAATGTAAGCTACTACGTGTATAAAGTTTATTATTATCATCAAATCTTATTGTTCTAACATTTATGGATTTTCCTCCAGTGAATACACAAATCCGTAAACATCATCGTCGTCAATTTACAAAACAAGCAATTCATCAAATATCATCACAGTTAATCACTCTTCAAACACAAAAGTTAATAGATAGTGAATTTCAATTAAATCGAGCAACTGAGATTCTCTTACCAATTTCAACTCCTGACTTTGATTTAGAAAATCTTGATGATATATTAGATCATATTCCAGAATTACCAGACGTTAAATACTTGAAATTTGATACAAATAACGAAGATGATCATAACCAATTGGAAAAATATAGAATTTCTAGGGATAAATTATTAGAAGCAAGAAGGAAATTTATAGAAACAAAGGAAAAAAAAGAAATTTATGAAGAATTACATTCAATGGTTTCACAATATCTTTCTAATCCCAAAGAAAATATACAAAAAAATCTTTTAACTTCTTCAAGTGATATTTTCAATGAAATTGTAAGATTACGGATTTTAATTGCTAGAGTTATGGCTAAATTGAATACACAAAAGGGGGAAAATTATATAAATGAGATTAATGAAGATGATAATGAAAATAGACAAACCAACACCGAAGATGAAATATCTTTGGAGAAATTGAATGGTTGGAAATGAGAGTTAAACTATCAATTCTATCCAAAATCATCAAAAATCAATTCAAACTAATTCAAAACTAATTCATAAATAATAATTTCTAAAATCAGAAACATAAAACTTATAAAGGATAGTAAAAGCGCGGTGGTAGATATATTAATTTCTCAATCCATTTCTCCATCTTCTCTTCTTTTATTATGAAAATTGAACAACTGGTTAATTATTTAGACCTGGGGTTCAATTATCAATGTGGTGGATGTCCAACTTTATAAGAAACTGCTCCTGTTAACGTTAGCTTTTACAAGTGGAGATATTTCAAGTGAAGAGGTTCAAGAAGTAACCATATTCTTCTTTTTGCCCAGCCCCATAATAATCATTGCCTGATTAAAAGCTTTATTGAACCCATGCTCTTTTATAATCCAACAAGTATTAAAGAATTTTGTGATGGCTACGTGAATGCTTGCTCTTAAAATTAGATAAGGGAATTGATTTATTTTGAAGAGCTGTTAAGAACTACAGTTAATGAATTACATTTGGATCGATTTCAAGTTATTTGCATCTATTCAGCACATAAATTAAAAAAGAGAAGGCTCATAGCAGGGCCATTAATGGTCGAGGTGTTATGTTCGAAGCAGAATATCAACTCAAAATTATTGCTGGCGTTTCTTATCGTGGTAGATTCTTATCTTGCTACAACTATGAAGATGTTGTTTTCTTGATTCTGATGTTGGGAACCAAATTAAAAACAGACACCAAAAACATATTGATTGAGTGTTTTAATGATCTATTAGGAATAAATGGGGAAAAAATAACTGGGCTAATCTATATGGAATTTAAAATTTTACTTAATTCAAATTAAATTGATAAACAAAAGTAGTAATATTTCAATAGTTTGGTATACATGTAGCTAGTTATTAATGTCTATAAACATTTTACATACAAGACAAATATTGCTTAGATCATCTGTTTACTATTCATCGCTAATGGAGTATAATTGAGATTCTTAATATATAGTGCTAGCTTATAAATATAGGACATACTAATCGAATGATAATAATAGTACATGTAATAAGAGGATATTAACTATATAATAATAGAATAATAATAATAAGACATAAAAAATATCAATAGCTAATAGATAGGACACTAAAAGCTATATTTTTAAAAGATAAATCCAAAAACATTAAAAGAACTAGAATGTGATACCAGATTAAAACATCTTTACCAAAAATTTAATAGCAATTAGATAAACCACAAACATGAACATGGACATTAACATAAACCAGCCTAATTTGTTCACTTATAACATAAAGACAACAACAACACAAGCAATAGCAGCGGCTAATGATGAATATTTGTAATCACTAGAATTGAAAGTAGCACTAGAATCAAAATCTCCATCAAGCTTTGGGGTTGAATTACTGGAACAAATACCAGTAGAGTTTGAAGTAACATTAAATTGTTGAAATGTTATATTAGAGTTGGTCTTGGTTCCCTTAACAAGTTTAGGGAGACTTAAGCCATTAACAGTAGCGAGACCGTCAGTTGATCTCTTATTCATAAAGTTTGACTTGTTGTCTTCTATTTGTAAACGTAAATCGGTGGGTGCAAGAGATCCAGTAGGAGCAGTATTTGCTAGTGCGGAACCAGAGAGGACTGCAACGGCAGCATATATAGAAAATTTCATCGCTTTAAAAATGACAAAAAGAATATTTAGAGAAGTATGTGTATTTATTCTTGCAAAAATAATATGAAGACAAAAAGAAAAGTACAAAAAGAAGCTATACTTATACTAAGCGCCAAATAAAAATCAAGTTTTACAACAACAATTGGTTTACCTACAAATCAGATTATCACTAAGTTCTGCTTTTATTACCAAAAATATGACGTTCATTTAAATAATTTGGATATAATTATATATTGCAATTTTAAAGATTTCAGGCTAAAGTACTAAACCATTCCCTTCCTTCCATGTTTCGTAGAGGGTAGATATATTGACTCAACACTTTTCAATAATTATATAAGTTATATATATATTGGGATATTTCTACAATAGCTATGCATATCATAAAAGATAATTTATTAAAATATAAGTTACATACCATTCATAACCACCAATGAGATTTATTGGCATAAAAACCCAGAATACATATTCATCAATAATATACATATGATATCCAATGAATAGTAAATCTAATGTTTATATTTCTTTCTAATTTTCATCCATATGTCATCATAAGAACACCTTTATCTATATATATACAGCACATTTAATACAATTTATCGTTTAAACTGATCATGCAAACCAATTAATTATAACCTGCGATTGTCTATTGTTCAAGTTTGGGTAAGTCTACTTGGAAATATCCCACATCCACCTCTTCTGCCTTGGGATATTCATGAGTTAACATTTCATGTTCAAATTTCCATTTCATCTTTTGACATATGAATTCTACTACAATATCGCATAATCCCAACATTGTAATATCAAACTGACAATGAAGAACTGGATCCTTGTTTATATATAATTGAGGAATCTCTGGTGGTATATGACGAACAATTTCACTGACTGGGGCCACTTTTAAAGACGTTCCAATGCAGATTAACAAATCACAGTTTTTCAAATCACTTGAAAGGTTTTCGTAAAAAGCGTCAGGAAGATCTTCACCAAAGAATGTTATGTCAGGTTTCATGATTCCAATTAACTCATCTTCATCACTAGAATCTAAATCTGAAGCTTTAAAAGATTTTTTTCTTTTATTTGCCAGCCTTTCCATACACCTAGGACACTTAGATATTGTGCTATTGCGAATGTCATCAAACAATTCCTCTCCGTTACATTTATACCCACAACTTTGGCAAGTTGCAAACGCAAAAGATCCATGACACTGTATTATTTTCTCATACTCAATTCCAGCATAATGCTCTAGATTATCAATATTTTGAGTATAGTTTCTTAGAAGTTTTCCTTTATCTTGCAATAGTTTAATGAATTCATGAGTTGGAGTATATTGTGATGTGGGTGGTAGTATATCCTTAGCCACAGAGTAGAACACACTGGGATCAACCCTGAATAAGTCAATATCAAACACTTCTTGAGGGTCACTTAGTCCCAAGTGCTCCAATCTGGCATATAACCCAGAGTTTGATCTAAAGTCTGGTATGCCCAAGGATGTCGATATCCCAGCACCAGTTAGTACAAGAATGTTATGTGCTGCTTCTAATTTCTCCCAAAGAATGGGTAACGTAGTAAAATAATCAAGCCGAGCTCTGGAATTTAGAATTCTTTTCATTGCTCGATGGAGGTATATGTTTAGTGCAGTTTCACCCGACTCGCTTCTATCATTCAACACATCCAAAGGTGGGACAAACCCCAGTAACAAAATTAGCTGGGAAATATTATATGGTGCTTCATCACACATAAGATATGTCTTCAAAAATTTGACAGGGCCATTCGCACGCAAATAATCTTGGACAGACTTCTTTTCTTCCTTTGTGAATAATGATAGTACCAATGGGTCGTTTGAATCTGATGATCCATTTGGCTCATAATACTGCAAGTTTGAGCTGTCACTATCTGAACCCGTTGAATCATCGACTGTCTCCACACCTTCAGCAGTGTCTTTCACTTCTGATTCTTGGACCAATTTCTCCTCATCCTGGAGGTTCGTTTTACTGTCACTTCCGCTCGGACTCTGTTTGTTATCATCGCTACTTTCATCACTATTGAGTTGTTCAGTCGTCTTATCATCATTAATGGTACTATTAGCGGGTTTGTGTCTAAGCTCAACGTCACTCTCTGTCTCTTCCACACTTGATTTAGGTGTATCTTCTTTACTTATTTTCAAGGCCTTTAAGATTGTTGGACCTTGTGGCATTTTTATAATTGAGATTATGTGTTATCATAATCACAAATGGATTCAAACAACAACACCCGTACATACATATTTTCTAATATAAAATGGAATTAGCGACTAACAGTAATGATTAATATCATTTATGAATGAGTGTACATATATATACAACTTAATATCGGGAGTATTCAGATATTTAATAATCTCCCAATTATTTATTTGTGATCAGAGAGTACTGCTTTTAATTTACGGGTCAATAATTTAAGATAATGTCGTCAATAATAATCTAATAATTCAGTTAAATCAAGAAAATATAATAAAATAAAGAAAGAAAAAAAACCATATAAAAAAGATAAAAATCTTACCAAAATTTTAGTAATATATCTTATATAAGTAAATAATAATTCCCTCATTTGTCTCGAATATCAAGTATAACCCAAACTTAACTGGCAACCATTATACACAATTGCAAGATATATTCATACCTTTAACTCAATATAAAAATTCACTTTACTCAATACAATATTAATAGTAATAGTCGAAAAAGAAATATAAAAAAAAATATTAAGAAAAAATATAAAAACATATAAAAAAAACATAGTAGGAATAATAATATACCAATTGATAAACCCGATTAACATTTCTAGAAACATTCATCAATAAATTAACATATCTATTTAATTTGTTAATTTTTAATTTTCCAAATATTACATTTATTTCTTTCTAGGATTTATTAAATCGTAAAGCTCGAATGCAGCAGTAGATTCAGAGTGTTCATTATTTCCATCCAGCTGGGTTATTATTGCTACCATTCATGTTAATTGTACCTGTATCATTGGAGAAATCTTGTAAGTAGTTTAATGAGTTGAAATCATCAGTTAAAAATTGATCAAATTGAATTTGATCTAATGAATCAAAATTTTCGTATGGGAAAGATTGTGGTCGAGACTGCGTTGTCATTTGGGACTGTTGTTGATGATGGGATTGTGTCCGTAGTTGAGCACGAGAAGAAATTTGGGGTTGTTGAAAACTGGAGAGATTCATATTAACGGTCGGGTTCATGTTCGTGTTGGGATTCATAGACACAACTGTACCCGGACTGTTTCTACTATCCATCCGGTTCAATTGAGATAGAACAGGATGTTGAGGACTCAAATTATTTGAAGCACTTTGTATATTTCCGCCAAGGGGCGAACGAGGAGATCTGGGAGATGCAATAGAAGCTATCCGTGTCAATTGGTTGGAAGGCGTAGACACGGAGATCGACTGTGTTGGAGAAAGAAGATCACTACCGTCTTCTTCTTCACCAAGTACTATATCCCCACCATTTATAGATATTCCCGGATCAATACTGACCCGTGGCCTTCCATCGTTTCCAGTGTCGTCTTCGTCTTCTTCGTCAGCCGACAAGACCCCAAGGTTGGCAAGTGCTTTTTCGGCAGAGGTAGTTGCAAAGTCCGAAGGATCCAATCCACTAGTGACCTCCAAATTACGCAGTTGATCCTGTAATTCCACCTCCTGTCTGTTCTGTTCATCGATGAGTTGTTGAAGCATTTTGATATACTCGACAGATTTAATCAAAATCGTCCCTTTGTTTGGCCGTTTATCCTTGGTACCCGTATTGACCGGGTGAAACTGTGGAGACGTCAGAACGGTTCCAGCTGTCTGAGACTTAACTGGTGCTAGTAGAAATGACTCGGGTATTATGGTGGCCAACTCTTGGATCTTCTCATTGACGATATCCTTTCGCTTGTGCGACTCTCGCTGCTTTGAGATACCGGTCCCACCAATAGCACCCAGAGGCGTACTGGACAGAGAAGGTGAGGTGATTCTGTTCTGGGAAGAATTGTGTATGGGATTACTCATGGCGTTGTAACCCGTGTACTTTAAAAGTGTGGACTGTTTATAAAATTGTGTGTTTATGTGTGGTGGATAGAAGGAGGTGAGTCTAAATTTGGCTTTCGCAGATGTGTACCGCCAAACAGACAAACAATTTTGGTACGTGTTTACATTTAAAATTAACATAATTATAAAAAAACCTCCCAATCGGCTTTTTTTCAGGCTTAAGGATACAAAATATGAGAATACGGCAAGAATACAGGTAATAGAACACTATATATAAATTATAGATTATGGGATGCTAAAGTTCGTTGTAAAGTCAATACTTTTTTTTACTCTTAATCTTCGAAACTCATAATTATAATTGGATCCATCTTCAGGCATCACTGCCCTCGGATGAAACCCTCCACTTTTCACCTGCTGCTTTCTTCACATCTTCCCACAAACCGGCATCAGTAGTGTCCAATATCTTTAATAACTTTTCACTCTGCAAAAAGTTACTTTCTTTACTGGATACAACTGATAAAGCCTTTTCGGATACTTGTTTCTTTAATAAGCCGTCATTTCTTAAGTCTTTTTCTTCCACTAATAATAAAGCAGCACCTTCTATCCATCCGATAATAGAATCTATCGACCCCTTATCACTATCACTCTCTAATGCACCATTAAGAAATTGTAAAAGGTCCCCTTCACTATCAGGATATGAAGCATGTAATGAACGAGAAACTACAATCTTGATTGCAGCCTGTGAAGTTGTGTCTTGAGCAATTACTAACTTCAACCGAATGATCCCAATGGGAATGAAAGGATCACTCTCATTTAACAATTTTATTTTATTAATTGCTTTCAACGCCAAGATATATTTCTTTTGAGATAAATAAATTTCAAAACCAAGCTTCCAGGTATTGAAGTTATTTGGAGCGACATTTTCAAACTTACTCCATAATTTATTCGCGTCATCTGTAGGCGTTTTGGTGTTTAGAAGATCTTCACCCAGTGGGTCAGGATCATCTCCTTCTTTACTGTGTTTGGCTCTTTCAATGTTCTTCTTCTTGTTTTCTTTTGCTTTCTTTTGCTTGATTTTCTTCAGTAGCTTCTTTTTCGTTGCATCATCTTTTGCATTTTTAATCTGTTCCTCCAGGTCATTATCATTATCTGAAAGGCCACTACTACCATTTCCCGAATGTGATTCATTTTTATAATGAAGGTCCAAATATATCTCAATTGCTCCTTTACTAGCTCTAATGAATACTGGAGATTTAAACAACTCATCTTCCCATGTCATCATCTTAATGTAAGCTCTAGGTGTTCCTCTTCTCATACAGTACATATGGAAATCCATTTGATCATTGTAGTATTCATCAAAAATTTTAACGACCGACAAATATCGTTTTAAAGCAAGACCCGTTTTATTTAATCGTTTATAAGCATCAGCCTGCTCGAGCAAAAACCAAGAAGCTTGCATATCATGTAAATCTTGAACACCTTTACCTTCTTTATCATTTCTTGTGAACAAGCTAATCACTTCGGTTGCTTTTTCAATATTATTTGCTCGTAGATAATATTTTCCAGATTTGGAATTGACAAATCTATCTTGTAAATCAAGTTCTCTTGCATAATTCATACTTTCACTGGCCTTAACATAGTCACCAAAATGTTTAACAATGCGAGCTTTTTCGACATGCAACTCAACCAAGGTAGGAGTATGTTCAATCCCCTTATTAATATAAGATAGAGCTAAATCCATCTGTTCAAGTACTCTATAATGCTGCGCTAGGAAATAAACAGTCCATACCCAAGTAGTTGGGGCAAGTTCGGTCTTATTAGCATCTTTAGTAATACTACCAGTACTGGGGTTATTTTCTATTGTTAACCCACTAAAAAAATCTATTACGATTTTCTCGATTATTGCTCTCTTCGCTGTATCACTATATAAAGGCTTGATTTTGACAAACAAAGAAGGAACGCCACGTTTCAACTGATTCAAGATATAATTTGAAGCAGCTTTTGAAAATTGTTCACCAGCATCTAAGAAAGATAATGGAACATACTGAGGGACATCACTTTTTGGATAAAATTGTTGAAATTTTTCATACAATGCAAGACGAAGTTTTTGATTGGATGATGGAATATCCAATGCTTTTTCTAAAAGTCTATAATAATCCCAGTTATCTGGATTTCGCTTGATCAATTGACGAATCAGTTTTTGAGCTTCATTATTTTGTTTCAAGTCTAATAGGTATTTGATACGATACTCAGCAATACTTAATTTATCTAGAACATCCGGTTCGATTTTAGCCAAATGTTGAAGGGCTCTTTCAACATCACCAGATTCATAAATAATTTGATTTTTGTACAAAAGACACTCAGAATGTTCAAACTTTTCAGTCTCGGGTAACTCATCTTTAATAGCTTCTTCAAACCTAGTTAAAGTTAACTCCGCTGTTGCGTAATCACCATTCAAATGATGGGCCACTGCCAATGCAGTCCAATTTTGCCTATAACCTGGTGCATCTTGTAATTGTTGGATTCTTGATTTAACTAGTTGATCATATTTGCGTAAATGAACTTGCATTAGAGCTAGATCACGCAAAATACTGCTATTCTGTGGATCATATTCCAAGGCTTGAGTTTCGTGCTTCAAAGATTCATCATAAAGTCTCTCCATTCTTTTGTATATTCCTGTTATATGGTTTACAATTGAACTTTGAGAATCATTTGCAAGACCTTTTTCAATATATTCTTCTGCTTCCTCCTTACGATTCATATTATATAACAAGAGACCTTTTAGAGCTAAGGTGTCACCATTTTTAGGGTGTTTTTTTAAGATTCCTTCACCGATTTTAAGGGCCTTCTTGTACTGCTTTGACTCATACAACTTCAAACAGGTTCGAAAGTTAGATTGTTCCTTTGAGGGAAGAAATTTGTCCTTTGGAATTGGTGCCATCTTCAACTATGTTAGAGAAGAAAACATCAAAGATAAGAGGAATATTTCATTTACATACCTTTTTTCTTTTAATTGGTACCCTTTCTGAATTAACAGGATATATAATATCGTGATGTTTCAAAGATTGCGTCCTGGCAGATTTTAACGTGAGAAATTCCCATTAATTTCATGTTCCTAAGTTTACCCTGGCGGTATGTAGATTACACCGAGACTTTATGGCTCTCATCACGTGTAAATTCAGAATTTTTCATAATTTTACTTATCATTTATGAGCGTTAACACACGAATTAAAAATTAAAAAATTATTCTATTGAAGAAATCACTAAAAGTATTCATAACTATATAAATATGCCATCATCTATATTCAATTTTACGACCCACCAAGGCTCCTTGGCCTATTTCGCATCTTTTCAAATAGGAATCTTGAAATAGGTGAAGCAGCTTCGGTTCGTAAAAAGACCCATCGTAACCGTCTAACTCCTATAAACACCAATACGTATAATTCTAGAAAACTTTAGAAAATGTTAGAAAATTTTGTATTCCAAATAGTGAATATGCCAATTGGATTGGTCATCAAGGTTAAAAATCAGAAATTTGGGTATATGTGGTCCACATTTGTGAGAGAGTACTTGTTCCCACTCAGACTGGTGTCAGCTTGATCGTCATCTTATAACCTCAATAAACCAAAGTAATTGAAAACTTGGTATTAACTTACATTCAATGATATGTTCATTTTTAAATCAAAGTAAAAAACATAACTAAAAAATAAAACATCTGAAAGAAATTTTCTTTTTATAACAGCACTTTAAATTTAGCCCTAACAATAATTTATTTACCCGGCACACACACCACTTTCCTGAAAGGATGAACAGAATCAAATCACCTTCAATTTCCGAACCTATAGACGACCGATTTCTCCTCTTTCTGAAGAGTACCTTGTGAAAGCCTATAGTAATTTAATTGATTATAATCTACCATCATGCCTACAGTGGGGTAGAATTCCTCTGATAATCCCCGCAGAGGTGTGTGGGTTCTATTCGTCTTGCGGAGTTTATATAAAATATTGGAGCATTGAATCCTAAGGTATGATGGTAGATGAAAATCAATTAAATTATTATAGGCTATTGGGCTGTTTAAATGTACTCTTCGGCAAGAGATCGGTATTACTTCATTCTCAGTTGGTACAAAAATTCATGTTGTTATTCCAATTCCTTTAGGTAGAGGAGAGGACTTGGATCTTCTGGAGCAGCTGCTGTTGCTGGTGTTATTCCAAAAGATCCAATTGAAAATCTTGGTTATTTAAAACGAAAAATGGATTAGATTATTGTCTTATAATTGAAAGACATCCTGATATTATCACTGCTACTAAGATTGGTGGATTTGTACTATTTTGTAGGTTATTATTTAAGAGAATTAAGTGCTGTGCTGATTGAGAAAGAAAAGAAATTCCATTTTCTGAAGTTTTACCGGTGGTATTGAAGCATATTTGCTCCCATAACTACCAAAAGATATCGGTTCACATATTAAATATAGTTGGGCAAAATAGGTCGGATGTATTGTTATAATTACAGATTTGAAAGTCGCAACAGCAACAGCAAGAAGTGTTTTACCAACTGCTCAGTGCTTCTACAGCAAAGGATATGATTTTTAATTTATAAAGATTAGCTGCTTTAATAACTGCTTTAAAAAGATCACCAGTCACCACCAGTTCAATCACTAATTTTCCCAGAAATCCAAGATAAAATTCATCAACCATATAGGAAAACTTAAATTCGTGGATTACCTGATATTTTAGCAACTGTTACTCCAAAGACTCATCCATCATTATTAGAAATTTGTTTGTCTAGTGCTTTTAGCATTAGGTAAACATAATTTAGATTAATAATGGATAGGTATATACCTGCTGCCATGTTAGTGGATTTAACTGTAAATCTTTGCAAAAAGAATTGTAATCAGTGTGTAAATACCAGGCCCTAGGGTACAGGATCAGCAAGTATTTCGTTTATAAATATAAGGCTTATAGGCCCGGTTATTTTAGTCGGCATGGTCGATATTTTATTCAAGAAGTGGTCGAATTTTTATGAATAATATGGTCGGATATCTAATTCAAAGAGTAGCCGAATAGTTTGTGCAATATGAAGTCTAATATTTATTGTGTCATGCGGTTGAATATTATCATATCGTGAGGTTAAATTATTAATATGAACTGTAGGCGAATATAAGGTCAACAAGTAGTCGTTATTAACGCAAAGTACTGTACAAAATTTATATTCTTTAATTAATATTAAATTCAACATCGTTAACATTATAAATTATAAATAATTACTGGTATATATGGGTATATGTATTTATATATTTTTATCAAAATTAAATCATTTTCCCTTTCCCATTAATGCTACTGACGTTGGTTGAATATTCATCTTTGAGTTTAGGGTCATCAGACAAATCTAATACATTCTGGTCTCTTGAACTCTCCCTTTCCTTAATTGGTGTAATTAAATCTTTTGTCACGTAGGCATCATTAGATGACGAAGAACCTTCTGCTGCTTCTGATAAAAAATGTAAATGATGGATATCTGATGGTGATCGAGGAAGTAAAGAGCCAATAATTGGAGAAAGTGTAGTTTGTTTTTGTTGATGAGATATGTTATAGGTATCAAATGTATTAACGCCGTTCGCATTAGAATTAAACGAAGTTTCTGTATCAATAACCATAGGGTCTGCTGCCATTGTGTGATACTTTTTTAGGGATGTGCCTTTTCCTCCAACTGTTAAAGCGTTTACACAATGTTTCAACAGAGTTCTAGCACCTTTATTAATAACATTTGAATGACTTTTCCTTCGTTTACTTTCATCTTCTTCAGACGTGCGGATTCCATCATTTGTTGGCTGAGTTTCATATTCAGTAACTGCTGTTTGAGTTCTTTTCATTGCTTGTAACGCTTGGACTTCATCCCGAAGTTTCATTTTTTTGCTTGGTAACATGATGGCTCGATCCAAAGAATAGGGTAAACCACGATGCCTTCCCCGTATCATCATTGCAATTATCACCAATTTAGAAATCACAGAAAACTGTCCAGAAAATGAAGTATTTGTTTGTGGATATCCTAAACTTAGTCCAACAGTTCCATATGCGCTAACAATTTCAAATAGGACCTGAAAGACATTGAAATTTGGTTGTCCAGCATCTTTAATTTTCCCTCCATCTGCTAGACAAATAATAAATAGGCCTAGAAAAACGTACCATAAATCGAAAGAAAGTTGTCTTCGCAAATGTGATGCAATAAACTTTTTCGTTTGTGTAGATGAATCAACTATATGCTCTTCAGCACTTTGGTAGACTCCTAATGATTGTTCTTCATAAACATTGGTTCTCCTAATACTAATGGCCAATGGCATAACAGAGACATACATCATTAACATATAACTCACCTGAATAGCTGGATGTAACTTAGATAGATCAACCACAGCAAATCCAGCAGTTCTAGTAGAAATTGCCTGAAACAATCCATCAAGTACTCTATATCCAACTGGGACCGGTTTTAATACTTCATTATGAAGATCTAAAATCACAAACAAAATCAAATCAATTCCATTCAAAATAATCAAGATAAAGAAGAGCCACCAAGTGGCATTTGAAGGGAAAAGCAAAGTGAAACATCGTCTTGGGTGATCTAATAAGAATCCCAAACTTTCTTTTAGCTGAGATAAATCAGGTGTTATTTTAAAAAGTAACCATATTATGAACCGTAAGAAACATGGAAATCCTGTATTACCAATAACAATGAGAAACCCACTGATGATCAAGACAAAAGCAGTTTTATTAAAGGAACTCATGGAGTCTGGTGTTAAAGTAAATCCCAAATCATTAAATGATGACATCGGAGTGAAGAAGCCCCACCAAACAGAAGATACACCAGTAGAATCCACGTACTCTTTATAATGCTTCTTACTAATAATCCAGGGTACAAAACAAACTACAGCTAATACGTGGAAGCCAACATAATACACCAACAAAAGTTTGGCTAATAGTTTGACTGCTCGATATTCAACACCACCTAGTTCTTCTTTCTGTATTTCTGATAAATCATAGAAGGTTGAGTTACGACCGATTGTGGGATTCCATGATAAGTAATTTGTACTCATTTGCCTACTAAGAAGATTTCTATCCAGAGATGAATTAGAGGCTATGCTGTTAGCACCAAATGATGATGATCGACGTCTGGAATTTTTGCGTACTCTATTTCTCATCCGATCAAATGTAGGTGTCTCTTTTAATCTTTTTCTAAATGATTTACTAGATTTATGTGAAGTTGTGTTTCCTTCAATAGTGTTGGAACGTTTGCTGAATTTAAATCCACCAGTTTGATCTTTTGATGGTAATGCAAGGTTAGACTGGACTCTTTTAACCTTATTAATCATATCCTCGTCTTCATCTTCATCATCATCGTCATCAGAGGAATAGTTTGCCCTTGATAATCTTGTTTCTATATTTGCGAAAGATCTTAAGCGTGACTTTCTCCGTGGAGTTTCGGTTAACGTTCTTATCCGTTCGGTATCTGTATTAAACATTACTGTACTTTGTCGAGTAAGTAATGGAGGTCTAGGTGGGATGATATCAGTGTTTTCATTTTGTTCATTTTCTTGTTCTTGTGGTCCTCTAATAACTAATGCAGGTCCATCTTGATCAACACTAGGTCTTCTATTTTGTTGCATCATACTAATTGACCGAAGCATATCTCTTGGATCAATATCTTTATTGTGTCTTTTAGGATTAGGCAAATCCCCAAATTTTATGTCTTTGTCATGTCTGGGAAAATTGTATTCATCCTCGTTTTTTGATTGCAAACTAGAATGATGATCCACATGCGTTTCATTTGCATCCTGTTGATTATCAGTTGAAGGAACTCTTCTTTTATGTTTTATTATCCCGATCGAACTTTCAGTAACTGCAGTTTCAAATCCTCTATCGTTTTGTTGAGACATTGTTCTAGCAGCTAATGTAGCCGTACGCCTCATCTTATGCTGTAAAAGAGACTTTTCTTTAATATTTTCAAAATGTTTTTCAAACATGTATAACCTCATCAGAACAACACCAGTGTGAATGAAGATTGGAGTACAACACATACAGACCATATAAAATACCATCTGTTGCCATAATGAGGTTTTATTTATATCAACCCTTAGAATGGTGTGTTAGCAACATTAGTTTACAGCTGAACAACCGAAGATCCGACTTACGTATTTAATCCAGCTTGAGTTGATGCACCAGCAGCAAAAAATAAGCAATCAATGTATTTCATATTGTTGACTGGATATAATAAAATAGATCCAATGATTGTGGATCCTATAATGTAAACATCTATGATGTAATGTTAAAACTTTAAAGCCATAGTTATAAAGGTGAAAAACTTACAATGGAAGGTAATGAATGAAGGAAATACTTTTTCAAGAGCGAACTTGTGAAATTTATTGCTTAGTTTAACGAGAATTTTTTTAACTCTCCTTTTAAAGGATTTTTTGTTTTCTGAGGCATATGTGTCCATTGTTAGTGATGTATTATTATTATTCATAATCCCTCAGCAATTCAAATATTAACTATAGCAAAATCCAACTTTAAGAATTATAATGATGTTAGATATTATATGTTATTTAAACATTTATAATAATAATGAGAGTAGTAGATATTGGAATATTGAGCGTTGAGAAAAAAAAATATTTTAAATTGTGATAGAGATTAAGTAGACCACAATGAATCAGCTTTAATTTAATTTATTATTAGTGCTACAATTTACTCAGGATATTGGAAATTTATTGAGATACGGTCAATACAATAATTTTTATTTGTTAATATAACTAACTACGTATATTTTTCACAATAATTTCTATTTATATTGACAGAACTATTTATGCCGTTTTCAAAATTTACGATAATTATTCGTAAATGTCTCGTTTATGTATGTAGATAGCTCAATGAAGAAATACGAATATGGTGATCAATAATAATTCACTCATGACTTCTATACGAAGCTTAAGCATAATAGGTTCATTGCTATATCATTAGACCATATAATAGCTATACCCATATAATATAAACAAGGCTTTAAATTTACTTATGATGTATCAATCGTTTTTTCTTATGTCGTCTAGTTGTCAATTTATATTATGTCGATCGCCATCTATAATATTGCTTTATAGACTTGATATATTAATTCAAAGTAAACAGAATAAATTATATTTATATTATTACAATTTTGAATTCATTGAACATCGACGAAGGACTAAAGATAATATACAAAAACCCACCAAATACAGAAAGATTATAAACAACATTATGCAAAAATATAAACCTATTTTAATGATCATAATGTCCATCATTTTCATTTGCTTGCATTAAAGCTCTTGCGATTTCAACAGATTCAACATCACCTTCATTTCCTTCTTCTTGTACACGAATTCTTCGTTCAAAAACTTCTGGATCAACAGGGATTTCAACTTCATCAGAATTTGAAACATGTTGTTGTAAATGAGAAGCAACATCACCCATTGAATCATCTTGTTTAATTGGGTGTGAATTAACCGAATTTTCAGAATATGAATGAAGATCTAAATTATTATGATAAATATTTTGAGACTGTCGTTTATCAATATTTGATGAAGTAACATGAGAATTTTTACTAGAAGAAGAATTTTTGGTAGTTGTTTCACGACACTCTTGACAATTTCTTATAGCTTCAGCTACTGTATCCTTAATTCTATTCCAATGATAACGTTCAGTTAGAGCCATAGTTGTTTTATTTATACCGGCATGAGTTAATAAATGATATTCAGTAGCAATTTGTAATTGACGATTTGGATCACTAACAACTTCTCTATTTTTAAGCATTAAAATACCATTTTCTAATCTATAATGAGCAGCAGAAGAACGAAGTCTTGATTTTTCTTGTCTATCAGCAAGAGGAGGATATCTACCAGATTCCAAATAAAATTTAATCTTATCAAATCTCATGTCACCAGAATTACTATTATCAATATTTTGTATTAAATCTCTACCATAAATAAAAGCATCAGCTGGTTTATCAAAATCTTTTAAAAAACACGCGTTTCTAATTTTTCCGATTCTTTTAAAATTGAAATAATCTAATATATGACGCATTCTAATATTAGTTTCAAATATTAGATTAAAAACACAAGATGTATAACCAAGTCTTGGAGACCAATCTAAGAAACATTCAACAAGAGTTTTACCAATTCCTTTATCTCTAATACCGGCATTTACCAAGAAATTGGCAGTACAAACATGAGAAGATCTTCCTGGGTAGTTTGGTTTGATACTAAAAGCACCAAGACATTCCTTTTCCCATTGTCTTTCTTCTTCATTTTCCGAAAGAGAAGAAGCTTGACCGATAATCATAACACCAGCGAAAGAACTGAACCAATAATTGCGAAAAGTTTCAATATGGAGGACATCATAAAACGGGAACGTGTCACCTTTCTCAACCTCCATGTTGAATTCATCGCATAAAAATTCCTGGAGAGCCGTAGGAACTTGAGACAATTCAGAGATGGGATAAACCGTGGCTGTCGTTTCACCATCTTTTAAAATGATTGTATAAGGGTTTATCTGGACTGAGAAGTCGATAGAATGCTGAGGCCCCGAGATTGCCGTGAAGTTGGATAAGCTATCCAGGCCTGAGATTGGTTGCGGCGGTTTAAACGGAGAAGACATGATTTGTCGTGACTCGTGATGAATCTGTTTGTAATCGAGAAGGTTTGACTGTCGGAGTCTGGGTGTAATGCATCACGTGATTCTCGTGTGATAATTATAATGTTTGGAGGGGTTTGAAGGAAAAGTGATGCCACAAATTTTCAGAAACCCCACCTTCATGGTCGCGCGTTTCGCAATTTTGGCGGATTCCACGGATTGATGGATTATTGTAGTATAAAAAGAGCTTCAATGCCCTTCTTTTACTCCATCAAAACATGTCTTTGCTAAGAAACATCACCGCCAACCCTTCTGTTGTTACTATTTTGTAAGTTGCCTGCACGAGAATATATCCTACGATTCTATTATCTAATGATTATATAAGCCACACTTCCAAGAAACCTCTTTCTTGTGCTCTGTTGAAACAGCTGAAACTCCAGTCACATTCTCAGAAGCCGAGTTTTCATTTACAGGTGTCAGATAAAAGACCGTCATATGAAGAGGCTCATTTGATATTTCAAACTTTGCTTCATGATAAACAATATAAAAAACTAAAGGAAGTTTATCCATGGGTTATGTTAGATGACGTTAAAAGAACTCCGTTTGTGACTGAGGAACAGTATTCTACATTATCAAGAGTGATATCAAAACCTCTTGTTGTTGAATGGGATGATGGACATATTGCTACGGATGAAGAGGGGTTAACCAATCTTTTGAAGGATTTTGAAAAGTAATTATATAATTACTTTAGATTTTTATTTATATAATGCATTATGACTACTTATTTTTTAATAAACATAAATTTCTTTTTAACCATGGATACTATTTGATATTATTGAATGAATCTACAATTACATCATAGAATTGATATCTATAGCACTAGTATTATATTATGATAAATTGGATTTCTGGGATGAACTGATATTTAAAATTAATTGCTTGTACAATATTATAATTATGATAAGTAATTTGTATGAATGAACCATTCTTGTATGATATGATATTCTAAATTAATTGTTTGTAAATACATAATGTAATAATATTAATAAATTATCAACTAAATATAAATCTTTTGACAAACAATTTAGTAGAAAGTGGTTGGTCTCTTTGAGGCATACAAATTCTTTGATTTATTGACACGGTGAGGGAGAGGGAATTTCAAATCTGGTGTCAAATATTGTTTGATATATTGACGTTTAACATCAGCGGTCTTTTCCAATTCAACAACCTTTAAAATGTGGATACTTCTAAATCTAGCACGGTGTCTGGCTGCCAAATCTTGATATAAACTTTCAACAGCTCCAACACGAGAAACATCACGGTATTCTTTGTACATGTTGTGGGTACCTGAACGAGAATCGTAACGAATCCAAATACCAAAGTTCTTAACCTTTGTTGCTTTTGCTTCAGAAATTAAATTAACGGCAACAATTTCACCGGAAGCCTTCTTGACCTTGTGTAACTTTTGTAAAAAGTACCAGTAACGAGATTTGGCAACAACGTCATTTGGAGCAAAGATTCTCATTCTGAAAAGCTTTGGTGTTGGGACGGACTCAGTTGGGAGCTTACGTCCGATAACTTGATATTCATTAAGACGACCCACTAAAAATTATCAATTTGTTAGATATTACGATATATGAATAAAAATCAGTTATTAGAAGAAAACAGATTTTGTAATGTTTTGGCAATTGCTGATAACAAAAATAGTTCAATCCATCACTTAGTTGATTCTCCTATTAACTGAACAATACATAGCAGAGATGGTTTTGATGAATTTGATACGTACTTTTGATTTGACTTGTCGAAGGATATGGCAGATGGATATTTGGTCAGAGAATATTAATGATTGAATGTTTCGGCAGGTAGTGGTATGAGATATACGCTGGCATCTATTTGTGACATTTGTTTCCATGTTTGGATAATATAGTATAGGGCTATACCCTATGCATATGAGACAAACCTCCAAAATGAAACCACCTACAGCCTCAATATACAAAATGGCCGGAACAAAGGCCATTGCGATCGGCTGTATATGCGGCATTCTATCGTCCGCCACACAGTCTGTGGGACTGACACTGCAACGCAAGTGGTACGTTCTGGAGGAACAACAGCAGCAGCACCGCAAGCATCTGTGGCGGGTGGGCCTGCTTCTATTCCTGCTGGCGAACGTCTTTGGATCCTCTGTCCAAATAACCACCTTACCTTTGGTCATCCTGTCATCACTACAGGCTATTGGCTTAGTCTTCAACTCCATATTTGCCACCCTGATTCTTCATGAGGCCTTCTCCAACTGGTCGCTGGCAGGGACTATCTTTGTGTCCCTCGGGGCCCTATTCATTGCCTTTTTCGGAGCCATCCCAGAACCAAATCACACCCTGCCTGAATTGGTACAGTTACTCAAACGGCCGAATTTTATTCTCTGGATGATTGTATCATTTGTCTTGATTCTACTACTGCGGCTACTAATCTTACTCACAAACGTCTTGCAATTGACTAATAGACCTGTCACAACTTCTTTGAGTATAACCCCGGACGATAACGATTATAATACTCTCTACACTTTTACCGATTGTCTGGAGTCACAACCATACCACCTCAAACTGTCTCTTGCTATAAAAGAAAAATTTAACACAATAAACTCAAGAATAAATTTAACTCTTATCAAAGGACTGCTTTATGGCCTAATTAGTGGGATTTTATCCGCACATTCTCTTTTAATGGCAAAATCAGCTGTTGATATATTAGTGACAGCCATATTATCGAAATCATCCAAAGATCTACACCATTGGGAAACCTATTTCATCGTTCTCGCCTTCTTAACTTTTGCTATTTCTCAATTATATTTTTTAAATAGAGGTCTGGAATTAACTTCAACTAGTATTCTTTATCCTTTGGTATTTTGTACTTATAATATTATTAATATTTTTAACGGATTAATTTATTTTAATCAATGGGGATCTCTTTCTAACAAACAAGCAATGATAATTGCATTCGGCACTTTGCTGATCATTATTGGCGTGCTCTGTTTATCTTGGAGACTTGATTCAAAAAGTTCTATTGATCATAACAATAATAATAACAATATACCTACTCCTGATTCTAATTCTTTTTTCTTTTCTTCAAAATCTTCTAACAATGATCATTTATCTCATAATAATTTGTCAACTGATACCGAAAATACTCCTTTATTATCTTCTGTTATGAAAAATACCCCAAATCAAAGTCACAGAAAGAAAAAATTATCCAGATACACTAGTGATGATATCAATAATCGTGTGCCTTCGCCCCCACAACAGAAAAAGCATACTGATGCTTCATTCCCTAGTATAATAAATGATCGGGAAGGTGAATACATCTCTTTTGGTTCTCCTAAAATCATGTCTTCCTCAAGACCCAACATTCCTTCCATTTTAACGGGGTTTAACGGATTAAGTGTTCAAGGTCAACCAAGTCCTTTAAATTTATCACCTGGAAGCTTTAGTTATAATCTTTCAAAAAGCTATTCAAATTCATCTTCTAACTCTGGATTACCTTCACAAACTGATGAATATATTAAGATTACTAAAAAAAGTCCAATTCAAATCGCAAAGAAAATTTCTAGTAAAATTAGTAATAGAATAGCACTTTCTTCGCCGATTTCAAAAACAAGAACAACTTCTTTAAAATCAAGGAACAAAATAAATCATACAAATGATAACAACACTAATTCTAATCAAGACTATAAAAAGCATCATCGTTTAAAATCTTTTTCTCCTCCGTTAAACAATGATTTAACAAAACCACCATCATTAAAATCAACAAATGGAAAATATAAACATTCAAAGCGTTTATCTTATGAACAAACTGAACTTTTAAATCAATTGCAAAATAATACCATTTAGAATCTCTAAAACAATAAAAAATTGCAGTGCATTTTAAAATTAGATAGTACAATCTTCATATTATTACTATATAACATTTATCTAATAACATTAACTATATAATATGTGTATGGTATCCCCAATATTTTTTTTCTTTCTTTCTTCTATTTGTTTTATAATATTATCATGGTATTTGGGGGTTTTAGTATAACGTATAATATAAATTATTCTTTTTCGACCAGATTGCCATAATAGTTAGTTAAAGTTAACAAGAATCTCAACTCACATTTTACATCTCCTGGGAATTATCGGTAATCTGGTATTTTTTGTCAATAATTTTTTTAAAGCATCTTTGATATAGGTATGCAAAGGTTGAATTCCAAAAAACACATAATCGGTTACGGATGCTCTTTCAGGTAGTATAAACAAGTACAATCTTATATGCTTCATATCTAATATAGATAGCATGTAGCAATATTCATTTAGGTATATATTTAATATCTCAAATATTAATTTTTTTTTCAATCTGGGTATCAGAATGTATTTTTTTGATTACATCAATAATCTTCTTATTTTGTTTT
This sequence comes from Alloascoidea hylecoeti, assembly GCA_001600815.1. Taxonomy (NCBI): domain Eukaryota; kingdom Fungi; phylum Ascomycota; class Alloascoideomycetes; order Alloascoideales; family Alloascoideaceae; genus Alloascoidea; species Alloascoidea hylecoeti. The sequence continues at coordinate 97,550 of BCKZ01000033.1, read as the reverse complement.
TGAAGTTCTGATACAGTTAAATTTTCAGTAAATTCTAACAGATTCAACAATTTAATAAAGGAAATGTTGATTTTTTTTCGATTGCAACCTTAATAGCTTTTCTGAACCCAACTATGTAATTTACTTTTATCATAATTACGCTTTACCTCAGTAAACGCCCAATTTGAATAAATGTATTTTCAAAATCAGGCCCTGATGTACTTAGAAATAGATAGCATATCAAAGCCGATTTTAAATAAGACTTTGGTGTGGGCAACGAAAGTTTGTATATATATATTGAGTTAACATTTTAATAGTATTATATGTTACTAGAATCCAAAAATATAAGTTATGGACATTAAATGGTGAGATAAAGAGAAACATGAAGAAATGAAAAGCTATACCATAAACATATATCACTTACAATGCAGCCTATGTTGTGCCAAAGTTTCTGGCAGATCCAAGGCTTCTAAAAGCGCTAGCTGAAAAAAAGTCTTTTTTTAAACAACCACCAACATGAGCAGAAGGTATGGGTTCGCTACTAGTGCATTATTACATTCCCCTAAAATATTTGTACCTTTTTTTTTTTTTTTTCAGTTCTAAGTTGGTTTCTTCTTCATCTTTACCCTGTTATTGTGTTTATCTGGAGCGCAAGAAGTTTTCCTCTTTCCATGTCACCAACTGCTGGATTTTCATCTTTGACTTGTCTATCCTGAACTTACCTGATTTTTTGATCTTGATTTTGTTTTCCAAGAGATGTTTAAGGGTGGCAATGGAACTTGTTTGTTCGTTCATTGTAAGCTTTAAATATATAATAGGTCTTCGCATAAGCGTGCATATTGTTACTTTTCACAAAAGACTTGATTTATGATAATATTTTCTGGACTTGTCAGAAACTTTAGCACAACACTTATAGATATAGGCTACATGTATACCAATATAAGTGATATATAGCTTTTCATTTCTTCATGTTTCTCTTTATCTCACTATTTAATGTCCATAACTTATATTTTTGTAATCTAGTGACTACCTATAATATATAATCTATTAAAATGTTAACTTGAAAGTAGAGAGATTTTATATACGCCATACTCCGGTCATAGTAATTAGCTTTTATAGTCATTAGAATTTTGATAACATTAATTCTCGATCAATTAATATAGCAATTACAAAAAATGAATAAATGGTTTATAATAGTATGCCTCGTACTACATATAGTCTATAAATATTATATTAATTATAACTTATAACTAATGTAATCATCCTATAAGATTTTGATATAAAAAGCCAATTTTTTTTTTCAGCAAGTTGCAATTGAATTTAATTCAATTAACAATGTATTTTATTATAAATTAATTTGAGTTAAATATTAATCATAGGCGTCGGCCTCCTATGTCTATCTCCCCATGATCAAGGCTATCATCTAGAAGGCATATCATCAATAATGAAATTAAAGCCTTAAATATTATCTTGATCCTTTGCCGAAACTGTTTTCTCTTCGTCTGTTTTGCTTCATTCGGTATCCAGGCTTCCAATTAATCTCCCCAAAATTGGCCCCTTCTTACTTGCATCTTTTGCTGAATTTATTTCTAAATCTTGATAGATATTAAAACATTCATCTAACATGGCATTAATTGGACCATAACCAAATGGAATCGACCCATCATCAGCCATGGGGTTCATTTTGCTCTTTTTACTGGACAAAAGTTACATCATTATAAATCGACTTGTATTTATATCTTCTGTAGTTATAAGCGACTCAGAGTGTTTCAGATTAGTTAAAATTCTCCTAAATTCCATCACTTGATTATAAAAAAGATTCCAAAACTCTGAAATCGGTTCGTTTAACTCTAATAATTTACAAATCAGAGAATAACATCGTCCAATCAGATATGAAAGAGTAGATTGACCTTTTAGAGGTTCGCCTGTGTCATTACAAAAAACGCCATAACTTCTTAAGGAATCAATTTTTTTAAGCTCTTCTGAAAAGAAACCAAATCCACTAGCTTTTTTTTGAATATCCCAACGATGGCTTGAAATTAATATATTCATGGAATACTTCATTTTCAACAATTCGTTATATATTGGTTTTAATGTATCATCCATTAGTTCTTCATAGTCAAAATTATTTGCAAGAAAATCGGCCAAATCAGTTTCACATTCATCGAAAAGGAAAAGAACATGTTCTTTATCTTCAAATTTGGGTTCTTTATTTTTAAATTTTTATTATTCCCTGCCTTAAACCTCCTATATCTGCTTTCAATAAGTTGGTTCTATTTTCTAGTTCTATCTCTTTTTGAGGGTTTTTTGATAATAGTTTCTGCGTACACACATACACTGAAATTAAAGAAACAGTATTTATTTTCTTTTTAAAATTTAATAAAGATTCTAGGAGAGGATATAACCTCTCATCAATGGTACCGCTTGTAATAGATGTCTCATTTAAATGTGTTTCAATTGAAGTTAACTTTTTATCACAATGAAAATATTTAGTATCAATATAACTAAATATCTCATCTCCTTCATCATCTAGATATTCAAGTTCACTGTCATTTTCAGACCTTTTAGTATAATAACCATCAAGTATGATTAGTATTTCAAGAAGCTTGGATCTTATTGGTATAATTGTTTCTGTATTATAAGCTTTTGTATCAAGTAATCTTTCAATTGTTGTTAGTAGAGAGTACTGAGAAAATACATGATCTTTTATTCCAATGGATATAAACGCTATGGAAATTAAATTGAGAAGGTCATCAATCAAAAAATTCACACCCCTGGTATTTATTTTTTTTCTATTCACTCTAGAATCTTTCTTCTTCTTTTTCTTATTCTTTTCGATTGACGCTTTGTATAACCAAGATTCTGATCTGTATAAATATTAAAATCTTCCATAATTGATTCTGTTTCCTTACAATGTTGTTAAATATCTTTTGGTGTAATAAATTTTGAAAATAATAACCCCTTGATATCACCTCTAATCTTGGAAAGCCCTTTACATATTATTGCCTCGTAATCGGACATTTTGAAGATTATGATGTTTTGAATTCTGCTTTTGTGACACACATGTAAGAAGTTTAGTTGAAATTAATAATTTAACCTTATTGTAAGTATGGACTTCACACCACATAACGTCTAGTTGTTGAATTTGCAGCTCGAGGCTGCCATTTTTTCCTTAACTTCACAGACATCACCCTTTTTGAAATTTAAACTTAAGTTGAAGGTGTGGACAACTATTATTTAATACAGTCCCATGAGGGGTTGAATTACTGTGCAATAAAATAAAAAATAAATATAAACTAACATTAATCCAAATGGTACTCCAGTGTCCCTCTAATGGTACGCTTCATGAATTTAGCGCTTCGTCAGAGTTTCTGCTATTATTATTGGAATGTAAATACAATGAGGACTTGAATATTTAAGGTCTCTTTCATTGTGGTTGATTCATCATGGTAGTTGATTTGGGCAAGATAACTCACAGTTTATAGCTAGAAATCTACGCGTTGCGTTTGTTATTGAGACTTAAAAGTTATAGATGATATAGCGACTCCAGAATAAGAACCCAAATTCCTAGAACCTTAAACGATAACATACCAAAACCGACCATAATTATTCACAGTATTTTTGAGACTGGCCTGACCTTACATCATTCTTATTTAAACGTTCATTGCTTGCTCCTCATCAAAGAATGAATATCTGGAAGCTTTTGATCATATGAAAATAGCTACTTTTGAATTTATTTCTGCTATATGAAAAAGGCTTGAATGTAGTTCGGTATATGCAATGAAACTTAACTATAATATAGATTAAGTAATTAATTAAAAAAAAAAACTAATAATCCTTAAGCTTATTGCATGCATATATGTCTTCAATTTTTTTCAAAATTGAATGCAGCCTTCCATCTATTCAAAGTGCTATATATAGCTATTAGTGAAATATTATATATTCGTGAAAGGTCAAGAAATTAATTAGCGATAAAAAAAAGTAAGCGGTAATTTTCCCAAATATGTCAACATGTTTAAACAAAACTTTCCACCCCAATTCTATTTAATTTTTAATCAGCTAACCTTATCACTAATAATAAATATTTATCTTTCTCCAGCTCAAAACAACTTATAACTCCAATTGCATAAAAGTGGATAAACTGTGGTATTATTATAATTAAAGTTTTGGAATACTACACAATTCTCTTGGTCTAAATACAAGATAAAAAATATGATGGGAAAATGAGATAATGTATATTAAACGATATTATCTCTTTTTATATAAGCTATCTATTTGAAATAGGGCTGAATTGATTTAGCTATAGTATATTATGTCATAGTAGTCAACCCTCATAGCAAGAAAGTGAATTAACTGATTGCTGATGTAGAAGTTGGAGATGATGTGGATGTAACTGGTGAAGGAATTAATGAAGTAAGTTAAACGTAGAACATGATGATTTTTGTATTGGAGGTAATCGTTTCGTCAAACAGTCACTGTAATTGTCTTCTTTTTCAATATAAGTGTAACCAAGTGTTTGTAGGGTAACCCCAGACCCTTATCTCACGAGTACAATTTAATATGCTGTATTGTTAAAGTGTTCACTATTACTATACTTATTTTTTGCAACTAAATCAGCTTCCTCTATTGATATATGATTTTGCATATAAAATCTAAAATCTTATACATAATAGGAATGAAAGGAATAAAATTCAACATCAATTTCAATTGCCAGGAAGAATGACTGATTAATATATAATATATTAGTTGTGAGCATTTTAAACTTTCTTAATATTAATTATCTTATAAATATATATCAATTGCACTATAAATTTCTACTCTTCTTCTTATACTTTCGATATCACAAAAGCAAAATTTAAAACCCTATCTAGGGTTATAACCATCACAATGTCTGATTACGAATCAGAAGCGTGCGAGAAGTTATCTGAAATTAGAAGTAACCTCACTGATATTTTACAATTAGGTCCTATTAGGGTAACAGATATTTATCAATATTGTAACGAAACGCAAACAATTATGAGAGATTTAAAACACTCTATAAATCCAAATTCAAATAATACAGAACCACAAACAAAAACAAGAAAGACGGAGAAGAAGAAAGAAAAACAAAATGAATCAAGTCCGGATGAAATACCAAATATTAAGTCTGTATTAATAATTGATGATATCCTCCTTTTATTATCCGAACTCCTTATATTTGCTGGATTGAACAATCGTGTAACCGCCCAGTACTCTACCATTTCAATACTTAAAAGAATGCTTGATAACATTCATAACGACCCGAGAAATTATAAAATTGAAACAATTATGCCAATAAAATTCAAACTTACTAAAATAAAATCCATAATTTATGATGGTAATAAAAAGGCTCCTGAAAATGAAAACAATGTACAAGGTGATATTCATCGTCTGATATTTGCCAAATATGAAAATTGTGCTCAAGCTCTAACTTTAGTTGAAAACTCATTTAATATTCCAATACTCCAGATTGATAATACTTTGTTACCATTTATCGACTCCTTATTAAATTTAAAAATGGAAATAACTACTTTTTTTTTAATGTCAGTGAATCTGCTTCCACAAAAAAGGATTCAACCCCCATCACAAACACCTGATCACAAAGAAGAAATAATATCATTGTCATTGAAAAATGAAGTTCGATCATTAAAAGCATCTATGATGAGCTTAAAGAGTAGAATATTCAACATTCTTGGTTCTCCAGATTCCACATTACGAGGTGATACACTAATATTATCCCTTTTGGAAGAATGTGAAATGATTTTTTCCGATTTTTATATAAACAATTATAATTATAAAGAAGCGATGAATGATGCATTGAAACCGTTATACAGAGAATTGGTGAGTATAAAATATTCTCTAGAAACATCTTTTATAGATGTTCGTTGGAAATTGTCTAAAAAAAAGTTCACCGATTTGATTTCCTATCAAAAAAGGGTACGAAAACTTTATACATTAAGAACCGATTGGGGTACCACAAAGCAGCGTCTAGAAGGTCAAGCTACTGTTTTTCATCTGTTTGGACGATGTTTTTCCTTGATTAGTAAAATATTAGAATCAAATAAACCAGTTGCAGAATCTTTGAGTCCTATTTATAATCAACTGACGTTAGTGAGGAAAATCTTAACTACTTTTAAAAGTTCTCCGATTTTTATAGAACATGAAACTAAAAAAAAGCATCTATCCGATTTTACATCTGTATTGCAAAAAATTTACAACAGTAAAGAAGATGGTTATTTCTTATCTTCCGATAAATCAATTCCGTTAGGTCAGGAAGTAGTTAGTGCGGTATTAGATGATTGTTTTCATATTCATCATGATATAGAAATGGAATTAAACAGAAGACCAGTAAAAGATGACCAAGAAGCTGGGATATTAATCGAGAGTTTAACAACACAGCCGTCGTTTGAATAAATATTAAATCATCAATAAATATATTTAAATTTTACTTTAACAATTGCAAAATATAAATATATTTCAAATTAATCAATAAGGTTAGTAGTACTCAAAAGAATTGCATGAATTAGCACCTTATGCGGGCGAAATGACAGCGTCCCCTTGTTAAGGATTGGTTAGTGAGCAGTGGGAACTTGACTAGTAGAAATACTAACAATACACAAATAGTAAACTTTCGATAACCTATTTAGATTTATATAAAACTTTTTCTAATACCTATTACTTGCCAATAATGGCTCAATAAATCAATAATTCCTTCTATATTTTTATTTTTTTAGAAAAAAAAAAACAATTAAAAACCTGAAACATAAAAACAAGATCAACCTCGATATTAAATAGTAATTAATTTACTATCAAGACCTTTGATAGAATATTCAGTCAACGAAGTAAAACCAGTTGATTCAGAATGTTATCTATGTGACATTCTTTCTTAACCAACTTTACGATATTTTTGCAATTGCCTAAATGACCTACCTGGATTGTATTTTGAATCTTCATTACTTTTTCTCCTAAATAGTGACCGATTTCAATTAATTTTATATTGAAATATAAGGAAGATAAAAGTCTCAAAAGATATGTAATCTTTTTCAAGGTCTAATGAAAACAGTTTATTAAAATCATCTGTCTTCAAATTTAAGACAATTTCGGTTTAATAGTATTTAAACTTTCATTATCAATCACTAGATCTTTGCCAGCGATTGCAGATGTTGTAAACATATCCACCAGCTTATCAAACTTATTAGATAATTCAAAGAGCTTATCTTCCATCCTTTTAATGTCTGATTTAATATCAGCTTTGAATTCATCAACGTTGGATATTAAATCCTCAAATTGTGGAAGAATGCTATTTGTAGTTCCTCTATTGGTGATACTAGTATCAACCATTTGATCGTATTTACGTTTTCAGATAACTTGATTTGTTATATGAGATATAATAAATTTTGATGAATTTCGATTAATGTTATAAGTAAGTAGGAATACATAAACTATTTAGTTATAAAGGTGTTTTGGAATTAGTTATTCATTAAATCTTATTTGATAACTCTATTTGTCACAAAATTTTTCATCCGACATGGATATGATCTTATTGTAACTTTTCCCCGTAAACCTCAATTAACAGATGGAGGTCTATTAGACGCGCTTCCTACTATTGGTGATCTTAAATTAACTTCCGTCATTGTTGGAACAATTGAAGTTGTTGAACAATTACCATCATTACCTGGCATTATACTTCTACCTTGTGAGGAAAGGCAGACTATATAAAAAGGTGAATATTTTTACAAAGGATATCGAAAGATTATATTTAAATTGAAAATTTATTATATAGTTTGTAATATTATTCTTCTGGCGTAATTTGAATGTTTCCAAAAACGACATTGGCTTTAATGCACAGCCCCAAAACCGTAATATGCACTGCTTGCAGGCAAAGCTAACGTCGTTTGTGTTTGAGCTCGTCATAATAATGAAACTAATTACAACAGTACTACAAACTATACTGACTTATACTATTATAATAGTTAGTCAGGTAAGCTTTGTAAGCGTAACCTGTGAAAACAGTGTGAATCACCACAATAAATGATGCAGAAAAGTATAAGTTTAGAAGTGAAAAAAAAAAAAAACGAATCAATTCAGAACTAAATGGTTGATTGTAAGATATGTACCCTAACTATTAATCCTTATGTCGTCACTGACTCGTCAGATGTATTTTATAATAATTCATATGTCCAAAATTGAATGCAGCTATTAATATTGTAGATAATAAATAATATGTATCGATCGTATAATAATTACAGCTATAACGTTTATTCAATATTAATTATGTGAAAGACTAGGCCCGAAAATTAATTAGCGATATAGTAGGCGCTAATTTTCTAAAAAATTTTAAAAAAAACCTTCTATCCCGTTTCTATCGGTATATTTATCAATATTATAAGGCAACAGAATCAATTCTAAAAGGTTTGCAACGGTCTAAATTTTCAAATTTAAGTGATACACAATCACAAATAAACAACCAAGAAGAATCAGAGTCAAAAATTCTACCATTTAATAAGACAAATATATTATTTGATGAAATTCTCTTGGTATCATCCGAAATCCTTATATTTGCTAGAATGGACGATCATGTAACCGTCCAGTACTCTACATTTCAATACTTACAAGAATGCTTGATAACATTAACAATGAACTGAGACCTTATAACATTGAAACAATTATACTAATAAAAACAAAATTAATGTAATGAAAACCATACTTAAAAATGATATTAAGAAGGCTGCCGAAAGTGGATATGATGTAAAAGATGAAATATATCTTAATATTTTTGCCAATTGTGATCATTGTGCTGAAACTCTAATTGTTCTTGAAAATTCATTTAATATTGCTCACATTGATAATACTTTGTTACCATTTATCGGCAGATCATTAAATTTAAAAATGAAAATAATTTCTTCGACTTCAGTGAATCTGCTTTCACAAATACCTGATCACAAAGAAGAAGCAATATCATTATCAAAACAAAATAAAATTAACTCATTAAAAGTATCTATAATGAGTTTAAAGGTTAGAATATTCCCAATCTTTAATTGTTAATAACCCCGTAATGAGCTTATGTATTCCCTTTTGGTTTGATTGTGAAATTAGGCTGGGGGATTATTGGGCAAACACTTATAACTATAAAGAATTGATGGGTGATACATTAAAACCATTTTATAAAAAATTGCTGAGTGTAAAGTATTCTCTAGAAACGGTATTTTTAACTGATCGTTGGAAATTGCCCAAAAGGGTACGAAAAAATTTCCTTAAAAACCGATTAAGGTCTACAAGGTCAATCCACTGTTTCATATCTGATTGGACGATTTTTTTCCTTGATCAGTAAAATGTTAGAATTACTAAAACCAATTGCAGAACCTTTGTGTACTATTAGTGATCAACTGACGTCCAAGTTAACTAATTTGACACTTTATCAATCTAAAGTTGAGCGTTTGTCGAAACTTAAATCTGGATTGAGAGTAATTACATCTTAGCTTACGATGGGTCAATTCCATTGGATAAGGATGTAGTTAATCTAGTGTTAGATGATATAAGTTAGAAGCAGGTCTAACAATCTGGGTAATGTAAATAGCTAAATCTATCAAAAAAATTTATCCTAAACCTTTAATAGAACATTAATTCTCCCATAATATATTGACAGCATCCGATCATCAGGTTCGAGGGAGATAACTGGGAGCTTAGAGTCAAACAAGATGGAAGAAGTTATTCCATCAAATATTGCATAAAAAAGAAGATATTGATGAAACATATATTTCAATATTATAAGCACAAGATTATTTATCTCTTTTTAAATTAATCGTTTGATGTATTGTGAAAATATCAGCATTTTATTAGTTAGAAAAAAAATAGTCATTCATCTTTTCTATTCAATATTTAAATTTAAGCAATAACAACAACAGTATTAATAACAGTATTCACGACGGTATTAACAACGGTATTAACAACAGTGTTAACAACCACATCTTTATTATTTTCAGTTATTGCAGGTGCTGTAGTGGTTTCAGCGGCGGCTTCGGTGATATAACTTGTAACAGTAGATTCAATAGTAGCATCCGTTGAAACAGTGGATGTAATTGTTGTTGTAGAAGTAACATCTGAATCGGCAGAATGGGCATGATGGACATGTCGAGTAAGTGTTTGAGTAACAACATCGGCTGTAACAACAACTGTTGCAACAACAGCGGAGGTAACAGCAGTTTCGGTTTGTGTGACTATTACAACAGCAGGCTCCGCCTCTGCAACAACCTTAGCAGCAAGAAGAGTGATGAATCCAACATAGATTTTGAGAAGATTTGGGGAGAAGAGTTGCATGTTAAGACGTATGAGAGTAGTTACACTATTTGAAAAAAAGGCAAAACCGGAGATTTAAAGGTTTAAATATAATTTGATATAATCCGCATACATAATCTTAAACTGTCTCACCTCAGTCACCTGTAATAAATTACACAGGATTGCCAGCAATAAGCTCTTGTTTTTTGAAACGTGCTCTAATATCGCAATTGGGTTGACTTTACCATGGTATTTATTTGGACCCTGCAGCTTTGGGCATATTTGAAGTTGAGACATTATATTTCATTTGAGAATGTCGTGTTCATAATTGTTTGAGATTTAAAAATTTAAAAAATATAACCATACTGCGTTAGAGGTTGACTAAGCTTAAACAATTAAGAAGTTTAACTTGTTTGGGCCTTGGCTAAAGAGATGGAAAAAGATATGGTTTCAATCAAAGAAGAATCAAATTCTCCGCGACCGTAAACACCATCGGAAAAGCTTAAGGGTTGTTTGATTGATAATTATCCCTCCCAATTGCAACATGTAATCGGAAGAAAAATGAATTATAAGTATAGCTATAGTTATAACAATTCATATCATAATCAACCAGCTACATATATAACATTAACCCATTTTAATTTGCAACTGGGAATTGAAAAAAGAGAATGCATTATATATGATTAATTCTATAGCTAATTATGATAATCTCATGACTTATAACTATAACAGCCAATTATTGTTAATTAAGCTTCTAGATCTATACCAAATCTGAGTAATCATATATACCGATTAAAGCTACTCTTCATCATTTTCTAATATGTATTGCTTTTGAATGTTAATAATTTATGAATATTAACAATTTAGAATTAAAGAAAAAAAAAAGATTCCTTCAATCAAATTAATTAAAGGAAATAAAACAATTTGAAAATTTAAGCCATAAAAATTTATTTCAATTCAAATTCATCATTATATCTACAATAAAGTCAATGTGGATCATAAGAAAGATTTTCATAAGTGTTCTTTTTTAGAAGATATCATAAAAAGATGAGTACTCATATGATAACTCAATCAGACCACACACTAGATTTCACTTCACCAGCTTAATTAACATCAATCACTTTTTATCAAATATGAAGCTATGCAATGGTTTTTTCTGTTCCATTATCATCATTATGTTCAGCCTTTTCCTCTTTTGCGGCATTTTCATCAATTGATGTGGACTTGTTAGATTCACCTTTAGAAGCATCAGGAGATCCAAGTTCAGTTGTAGATTCTGCATCAACTCCAGATCCAAGTTCAGTAGTAGATTCAGTAACATCCTTTTGATTATCATCGACCATTACTTTTTCATTCTCTTTTTTAGAAATTTCAACTTGTTTTGTTGGATCTATATTAAACTCCAAAACACTTGAACTAGTTTGGCTTAATTTTGTTGATACTTCTTTAAAATTAGTAACATCAGTTGTAATTGCTTCTAATTCTTTTTCTAATTCTAATTGTTCTTTCATTGCTTTTTCTCTTTCTGCTTTAATTTTTTCTCTTTCTTTTTTCTCACGTTCTTTTTCTCTTTCTTGGATTTTTCGTTCTTTTCTTTCTTTATTAAGTCTTTCTACATCAGCCTCATTAACTAAATGATGTTCATGATCTGATGCATGATGGAAATCACCATTGGCTTCAACTGTGCACATATCTATGCCTTGGATGAAAGCATCTCCCCAAATATCAGTAAGAGAAGCTCGTTTACGTGGATCTAATTCAAGCATAAGACCAATAATGTTACGGGATCCAGAAGGTAGTAATCGAAGTAGCCTATTAGGTCCAGTAATAGTCTTATGTGAAGAACCATGACCTGAAGAGGTAGAAGAATTGGAGGGTTTTGGAGCAGTCGATTTTTGAGTTGTTGTAGCAGTTGCAGTTGTTGTTGTTGGAGGGTCATTAACTAGGGTTTGCGTAGAAACATTAGGCGTCATTACAGATCCATCAGTAGTTGCACCCTGTTGTTGTGTATTTTTATCTTGAACTTCTTTTCCTTCCACTTGAATTTTAGGTTCCTTTGATTCTTTTGATTTGGATGACTTGATTTCACTAACTTTATCATCCTTTGATTCACTATTATCAGTTTGACAAAATAATTTAAAAGAATTATCACTTAACTTTGGTATTTTCCAAGGAAATCTATTTAAAGACATACAACAAAACATTATTGCAACAGACCAAATATCAGTCTTTTGAGGATCATAAGTACCACCATTTAAAACTTCTGGTGCCAAATAAGGATCAGAACCAACTACACCATGGCTTAATAAGGTATTTGTTGAACTTGGATATTTAAAAACAGTAGCAGAACCAAAATCAATAAGTTTTAAAATACCTTGATCTGTTACAACACAATTATCAAGTTTTAAATCTCGATGAGCTAAGCCAACTGAATGTAAATAAGACACTCCACCTAAAATTTGTTTAAAATAACAACTAATCTCAGGGCGAGACATTAAACCAGACATTACAATTGTGAAAAAATCATAAGGACCATATTCCATAACTTCAAAATAACGATGTTGACCATGTTCTTCATGATGTATTATATCAACAGTTTGGATAACATTAACATGATGTAAAGTACTACCAATACAAAATTCAGCATTAACTTTTTTAGTATAATTTTTTTCACTTTCATTCTTGTGTCGAGCTCTAAATTCTTTAACAGCAAACATTTTATTATCTTCTGGTCTTTTAATGATAAATACCGAGCCACCGGCACCCGAACCAAGAACTTTACCTAGTTTACCATATCGTGATTCTAGACTTGAATTTTGGTCCATTAGTTTATGCAATGCAGCCTGTGATTTTCTACTAGTGAGAGCCTCACCTGGTGTCATTGCCGCCCCTAAGAAGCGTGAACCTGTAGGAGAAAAAGGTTCTTCATTTGTTCTAGAATGGGCAGGAGTAGTTAGTAGATTTTCATCAGAATCGAAGACAGAAGAAGATATTTGATTATTTAGCCGTCTTGTAGGTTTAAAGAATCGTTTTAATTCGGTCATTGAAGGTTTTGATCTTTCTAATTCAGGTCTTCCAGTATGATCCTTATCCTTTTTACTAGTACCAAAAAATGATTTTCTTTCTCTTGTTGGGGAGGCTGAATCAGTAGAAAACAATTTAGATTTGGACTTATTTCTGTGTTTATGACCAAATAATGATATTCTTTCTACGGATCTCGATGATTTCAGAGAATGAGAGTCAGCCTCCGGGGATGATATTGAAGGAGTTCTGGATGAAGCAGTACTTGTAATTCCATTTGCAATTCCACCAGAAGGGGAAGATGCGTGGTTATTTTCATTATGGAGGAGATCGTCAAGAGAAGATGAGGAGGAGGAACGGGAAGAAGGTAACAGAAACTTCCCCAGAGACCTGTGACCAAGACCGATGCTTTTCTTCTTGCCGTCGATGTGCGACGAAGGCTGTGAGAAAGGCATTGAGGTGTTATTTTGAGATTTGTGTCGAGCGAGGCTGTTTGTAACTGAAGAGTCATTTGGATACACCCGCACATCCCGATAATACAGATACTACTAACCTATTTACTTACTTTATTACTTCATGATAGTATTTATTGTGTATATAAATAAAAGTGATAACATCAGGGTCATTTTAGGCGAATTGTGCTGATTAGGACACACGGGAATCTTTGTATTCGCTAGATCCAATCATGACCCAATCAAGTAAAATAAACTCAATTACGGTAGGAACAAGAACTTCACTTCCTCACTCATTTTACGTACATTCTTTTACCATAATTATTATTAATTTAAACATTATATCGTTAAGAATCACCTTATTCTTTTAAAGAATATCACTACGTATCCACAAATATTGGCATTGTACCCCTTTCAATTGGTCGTAACTCGTAAAGTGTTTGTACTCCTATATTGTAAACACCCATGCATTTATTCTAAAGAGTGAATGTGTCTTATTTATTCAGATCTAAAGGTTAATACAAATTACAACACAATTGATAAATCGAAGGCCAAGTTTATAAACCTAAGGAGTATTAGTTTTGAAAAGGTCTGTGAAGATTAAATTATGTTCGACGCATACGTTTTGGAGTAATCGCTGGAAATCGGTATACAGATGTAAGGAAGAATTTTCTATTTATTTATAGTTCTTTGCATACTCCAAATATATAAATTGGAAGATTTAGACGGCCCGGTCTAAAATTCAGCCTCCACAAAATTTTCATGAAATCCATTATTCCTTTTAGGATCAAAATAATAAATACTAATGTCAAAGTTTTATGAAATTAAAACGGTACAATTTTGAGATAATCGCGTTTTAATAGCTCGCAAGTTTTTTATGTTCCACTTTTTCCACCGGGTAGAAATATTCATTTTTTTATATTTCGAGTTAATTCGATTACATAATACTATATAACGACATAATCCATTTTATATCTTCTCTTTACCCTTCTTTAAATGTGTATGAATATGCAAAAGGGTATTCCACCAAATCCTACTCCCTACTGTGAATATTTTACAACCAAAGCCTTACTTCCAACCATATAATAATGATGCGATTCCCGGAGGGCAAGCCTCGCAGAGCTTGTTAGAAGATAAATATGAAAATAGAATCAAAAACTTAACATCCTTTTTTTTCAACATTGAACCTCAACTTTTTGATGAAACTTTACACACATAATCTTCACACCTCAATATATCATATCATATCTAATTATTTTTTTTTTTTTTTTTTGAGGAAAAAACATTGTTTCAATTTCCTATAATCCTCTATCTACAGCAGGTCATGCAACCACTCGGTTCGGGTACTCGCGGCGAAATTCACTCTACAAAATGGCGATTTCAGAGTGGGCGAACTGTAATGTAATTGCCCAATCATGTAATGAAGTGTTAAGGAGATGTATTATAAGGGATTAGACATAGCTTTACAATATCATTAACCTTATAATGTGTTTACTTCTCGAGCTTATAGTATAGAAATATTTAATTATAAGTATTAAGCCTGGTTAACTAAACACAACCCAGAAAAATATACTTCTTCATGGCGTTTTATCTTATCAAGAATTGTATTGCTGAATATTGACTTATCTCGAGATAGTATAACAAGGAGTTTCAATATTTGGTGATCATCAATTAATTGCGCTAATTAAAAATTCGCGAATACATCCTTCTTAATATTTATAATCTTGTAATGCCTGAGAAAGTTTTGTTATTTTGTGAGTGTCATGTTAGTAGGAAGCGAGATGTTTAATATGCCGTATTCTATTAGGAGTGTGATTGCAACACAATCCAACTCTACACGTGAACTTGGAGGTGAATAGAAAACAGTGAGAAACATATTTGTATTCTGTGTAGGAACAGCAGCTGTTAAAACACGTAAGAATGGTGCCAATCTATTTGTATCCGGAATCCAACCTATATCCATTAACTTCCTATCTAAGCGCATCATACTTAAAAGGATAATTGTTCCTTAAAACTTATATGGGAAATCACCTAATTTAAGCCTAGCTATAGAAGATTCTAATTGCATGAGTCCCATAGGAACACTAGCTCCGACGAAGGATGTTCTATCCATCACAAAACTTAATATCGGATTTCCGTCTGGAGCATCTGGGAGTTTTGCAGTCGCTGCATTTGTGAATAGTGCTCTGATCCAATGTATCATAGTTAATATGCAATAAAAAACAGTTAAGTCTTGAAGTATTAGTTATGCTGAGCTAAATACTCTAATTAATAGAAAAATACACACACCACAACAAAAAAATAAAAATTTCATATTAAAGAAATCTTATTGGAATTATATGATTAATTCTATTTTAGTGATACTATGCAGATTAATTTATTTGTTGTTGGTTTTGAAAGTTGTGTTTGAAATGCACTAATTTTGAGTGGTATGTACGTAAGTGTATATGCATATGCCATATATCACAAAACCATATTTTGAACATTTCTGTTTCCCTAAATTATAATTATTTTTTACTATGAACAATCCGAAAAAGGGTCCAGGTGATTGACAAACTAAGTTCATTTGGACTAACTACAATTATGCCTATAACTAAAAGTACCATAGGCCAAAAATATGGGTAACCGAGTTGTCAGCTACCCTGCCTAAATTTTTATATTTATTTTGCTTTTGTTTGAATTTGTCCTGCATACTAGAGTAATTTTATATAATATCAAAATAGGACCCCACAATCCTTTTTTATAGAACACTTTTGCGAAATTGTGCTGTAATTTTTATTTATAGCTGGGGGATAAATTTGAGAGCTATATCACACTCATTAATATTGTAGCTTAACTCTTTTCTCTTAACGTAAAGATTATCCATCAGTTAAAAATAGTCATCTCAGTAGCGAAGTAAATGGTTACAAATGTAGAGCAAATTGAATAGAAACCATCAGAAATTTAAACATTAAGATTTATAATTCATAAGTGATTATATCAATGATTTAAGAAGCGTATATCTTTCTCCATTATCATTGCAATTATTATTTGCAACCTTATTGGTATACAAAGCTCACTCAAAATAATGAGATAATTGAATATATTAATGATTAAACGTGATCAACATTAGGTATATAAAGGAAGCTCTAGCTGGGATGTCAACCCTCAGATGAATCACTAGAGTGTGATATAATATACTCCTGTTCTCAGGTATACATAGTTTATGTTAAGTAGGGAATACACAAATCTATTTATAATTCGTTATATAAACGTGGTTTTGGAATGAATCGAAGTTATTCTTTAAAGAAAAAATATTGTCACAATTGGGGTTATAGGCAATATTGAGATTAGAGAATTATAACGTAAAATATCATGCATTGTCCTGAGAAAATATCCATTTAAAATAAAAAAACAAGTTTAATATTCATAATAATTATCTCTTTTGAAATTAAATTGTAATATAATATTGTAGTCAAGTATGTATTAAAGAGATCTATAACTTTGTATAATGATAGTTTGCAAATTAAAAGTGAAGAGTGAAAGAAAAGTGAAAAACAAACAAAATTTAAGTTATTTTTTTTTTTTAATATTAATCATAAAATAATTTTTTCCTTTTCCGTGATATTGAATTTGAATTTGAATTTGAATTTAAATTTAAATTTAAATTTAAATTTGTTTCAATAAAATCATTATTATCATTCCCACTTTCAATTTCATTACCATTTCCAATTCCATCCATATTTCCATTATCAATCGCATTACCATTACCATTATCATTACCATCCAAATTATCATTATAATTTCCATTTCCATTCTCACTTAAACCTGCTGAATTTGAAAATTTATTATTTTCATCATCTTTTTCTTTAATTAAATATTTATAAATCATTAAATTTTCAATTTGTTCATTATTTAATTTATTTTCTAAATTTTTATAACCATTTTTAAAATTTTTTAAAATATCTTTCATATTATTAAATAATAATTTTAAATGAATTTGTGTAATTGTTATTGTTGTAACAATTTTAATTAATTTAAATAAATTTGGATAAAATAAATTAAATTTTTTAATTAACCAATAATTTAAAATTGTTGATGATCTAAAAATTGATGCATCAATTGGGAAATTTATTTGAATGTTTTCTTGAGAAGATAATGATGAAGAGGATTCATAAAATGTATTATAAAATGAATTAAATTCTAATTTAATTGATTCATTTGTTGAATTTTGATTATTTTGTAAACTGAGCCATGTTGAATAAACAACTTTTTCTAATTTTTGACGAACTTCATTTTTAATTGATTCAGAAGGTTCAAATTTATCAATATCATTATCATAATCATCATTTTTTGTATTATCATCATCATCATTATTATTTTCTTCATTTTCTTCATTCTCATTATCATTTTCAATTTTTGAATCATTTTCATTTTGTGATTCATAACCTAACCATTTATAAATAAATTTATTTCCAAATCTTAAATCCAAAAAAATATTTAATAATACTAAATTTTCATTAATCATTTCATTATAATTTTTATTAAATTCATCAAGACATTCATTTCCATTGACATCTTCATTTTTATCATTAAAACATTTTTTTAATTCTAAATCACCAATTCCATTATGTTCATCATCATTTAAATTTTTTTTTAAATTTATAAATAATTTATTAATTTTAAAATAAATGAATATTGATTCTGATAAATTTGAACCTTTATCATTATCATTATCATTATCATAATTTGATATTAAAAAATCATATTGTTTTCTAATATTTTTTAATAATTCAATTAATCTTCTTAATGAAAAAAATTGTTCATTTGTTAAAGTACATAAATTTTTATAAAAAAACCAATATAATTTTTTAATATCTCCATCATTATCATAAATTAAATCTAAATTTGTATTTGAATTTAAATTTATTATATTATTTGAATCTAATTGTAAACCAATTGATAAAAATTTTGTAATTGTTGGATATAAAATTAAAAATTGTTCAATTAAATATATCGTTGAATCCCATTTTGAATCTAAATCAATTGGAACTAAAGAATATAAAGGTAAATCAGTTTCAACTATTAAATTTAACCATTCATTTTTTAAATTTGTATTTGAATTTATAAATCTTGATAATAATCGAATACTTCTACCAATTTTTTCAAAAAATCCAATTTTATTATCTTCATTTATTATTGAAATTTCTTGTAATAATAAATCTTGTGAATATGGTAATGAATTTAAACCAATTTTTTGTTCAAATTGAATTAATTGAATAATATGTTTATCATAATCTCTATATAATGGTAAATTAATTAATTTTGATATTTGAATTTGAAATGAATTTTCATAAAAATTTGTTTCAAATAATTCTCTTTTAAAAAAATCTGATTTATTTTTAATTTTAAATGGTTCTGATAAAATATATTTATTATTTTCATTTTCATTTATTGTTATTGTTGTTGTTGTTGATATTAAACCAAGATTTGTATAAATTGAATATGCTAAATCATCTATTAATGTAACTAAACATTGAGTATTTGATAAATTATTTGTATTATTATTTTCAAATTCGTTATTAAAATTTTCAATACGATGATGATGAAGATGATGTTGTTGTTGTTGTTGTTGTTGTTGTTGGTTTTGATGACTATTATAAGAATTTAATAAATTATTAAAATGGTTTATAAAAAAAAATGATTTCTTTAAATTTTTTGAAAATGTATAAAATTTACATTTTTTAAATAATTTAAATTTTTCTAATGTTGTATAAATTAAAATTGAAATAATTTCACATTGTTTATTCGTTAAATCATTAATCATAATATTTTCATTAATATTAACATTTTCATTATCATCTATATTATTATTATTATTATTATTATTATTATTATTATTATTTTCATCATTTATTTGTGATTGTATATCTTCAGATGATATTGAAGTTGGAGCAAAAATATTAAATTGATTATTTAAATCATCTAAAGGATGAGATAAATTATCTTCAATATACCATTCAGTTAAATTTATAAATCTTAATAAATATTGACATAATTTATTTTGTTCATCAACATAAGTAATCATTATAATTAAAAACGTATCAAAACATAAAGATTTTGTATGATAAACAGTTGCAGAAATTGAACATGTTTTACAATTTAATTCAAGTTGTTGTTGTAAATTTGTTATTGAATTTTCAGCATATAAAAGTAGAGAATTTTTTAAAATTGAAGGATTTATATTCGATTTAAGACCAGATTGAGATATAACTCTTTGAAAAGAAGGAAGTTCAGATATTGAAAAATCAGTTGAACCATTTAATAACCAATCTTGAATAGCATAAGAAGTAATTTCAGATTTTGAAGGACCCACAGAGTTTTGATTGAAGGTTAAAAGTGAGTTGTTATCATGATGAGAATGATTTTGAATAGAAGGCTTTTTAGGATCGAATAAAGAGTGTTTTCTTATTAAATGTTTTGCAGCAGTTGAGGTTGAAGATTTCCCAGTTTTATCCCACGTGTACAACCGGCCACAAGGAGTGCCATTTTTGGTGGAGGCCATACATTGAATTTTGGTAGGGCCGTTGTAGTTCTGTTCCACTTGGTCCAAGGAGTTGGCATCCACGAGAATGAAATATTGCCAGATCCACGAAGGGTTGTCTCTTTTGTACCTCCGTCTTCCTTGTTTTGTCATACTGTTCATATCTAGATGTAGGGAGAATAGAGTTTGGAAGAGATGAAAGGATGTAACCATTTCTCTAACTCCATTAAACCGCCATATTTGCTTCAATTCTACTAGTTTATATTCTCTTTGGTTTAGCCTGGATTTGAACTTCCGTATATTGGAGTATTGTTTGTGATTCTCTATAAATATATAAGCAGAGTGGTACCAAACATCGTAGATGGTTGCGAACGCAGAACAAATTGGAGAGAAGCCATCGGAAATTCAGACATTCAGACATTCAGGTCTATATTCATATTCAGATGATTTAAGAGGCGTAGATCTTTCTCCATCACGTTATTCGCAACGTTTATGGAGTGAAAAAAACACAAAGCTCAACCAGTCAAAATGGTGATGTAGTATAATTAGTATAATTGGATATCTTATTGATCAAACGCGACCATCATCTGGTATACACACGGACAGAATCCCATCCGTTCGTCTTTACTTCGATTCCCAACCAACGCAACATCCGCCTATGGCTCTTTGGAAGAAGAAGAAGACGTGACAAAGATCAGATTGGATCCGCATCCGAGAACTACAAAACTGTAATCTTGCGGGTAATCTGCAGCACAGACCCAGATATACGTGGGGTGGTGATAGCAGCAGCGGTACATCTGAGAACGCGCGGCGTAGATATCAGCACCGCTTCACACCTCACCTCCACCTACCGCTACCAGTTATGATATGAGACGATAACGATAAAATGTCAGTCTCAATATCAAGAGTGTATTCCGATGTTAATGAAAAAATGCCAAAGAAATATTCCGATTATGAAAATGTAACCATAAGATGGGGCAAGCAAGATAAATATGAAATTATAAAAAAAGTTGGACGTGGGAAATACTCGGAAGTCTTCCAAGGTATTGACATTGAACTATCATCATTATTAATTATCAAAATCTTAAAACCCGTTAAAAGGAAAAAAATCAAAAGAGAAATCAAGATCTTGCAGAACCTGAATGGTGGCCCAAATATTATATCGTTGCTGAATGTTGTTCGAGATTCCGAAAGTAAAACACCGGCATTAATATTTGAAAGTGTTAACAACATTGATTTCAGGACTCTGTATCCAAGATTCACAGATTATGATGTTAGGTTTTATATGTTTCAACTGTTGAAAGCGTTGGATTTCTGTCATTCCCGAGGGATCATGCATAGGGATGTCAAGCCCCACAATGTGATGATTGACCACGAGAGGAGAGTGGTGAGTATTTCAGGCATATCATATCTAATATTACGGCGGTGACCGGTACTAACGGCAGTAGTTACGATTGATTGATTGGGGGCTGGCCGACTTCTACGTTGCGGGCACGGACTATAACGTGCGGGTGGCCTCGCGGTACTTCAAGGGGCCAGAGCTGCTGGTTGACTTCCGGTACTACGACTACTCTCTGGACATGTGGTCGTACGGAGCGATGTTTGCGTCCATGATCTTCAAGAAGGAGCCCTTTTTCCGGGGCAATTCGAACACGGACCAGCTCGTCAAGATCGCACGAGTGCTGGGGACGTCGGGGCTGATCGAGTACCTGGACAAGTACGGGCTGACGCTGGGGCCCGAGTACAACGAGCTGGAGGACTACCCCCGACGGAGCTGGTCCAAGTTCGTCAGCGACAAGAACGCGGCCTTCTGCTCGGCCGAGGCCATCCGCCTGGTGGACAGCCTGCTGCGCTACGACCACCAGCAGCGGCTGACGGCCAGGGAAGCGATGGCAGAACCGTATTTCGACCCCGTTAGATAGCTACATATAAATATAAAGAGTTGGGTATGCAATTAATATCGGTATGTGTCGGTATCAGGACGCTGCAGGGTTAAAGGCGTGCCTGGTGTAGATAAAGCCATCCAGTCCTCCGTGCTCCCTCTCCACCTCCCTCTCCATCTCCACCGTGCCTCGTACCCTGCCCGCGAAGTGCCAGCGAAGTGCCCGCGACGTGCCCGAGACATGAAAAACTCAAAGCTGAAAAACTCAAAGTTGTTCAAAAGCCTCGCCAGGAAACATGCAGACAGAAAAAGGGCCTCAAACGCTTCTAACTCGACCCCAGTAATCGAAATCTCACAGCCTCTGCATCCACAACAACTGCCTCCCCGAAGAACAAAACCTGAGACACTTCCAGAAAGACCGCGCAGCAGAATCTCTCTTCACTCCTCTCCTCCATCCACGACCAGATTCGCAAACGAAATGTCTCCAGAAAATGACGAGCCCATCGCGACAACTCACACGGGCCTCCTAAACCGTCTAAAATCCATGAAGAGGAAACACGACGAAAGACGCTCAAGCTCAAGCTCACGTCACAGTCACACGTCAACATTCCCGAGGTTTTCGAGAAATTCCCATCACTCTGCCACTACAACCAACATACATACTAGAAAAAGATCAATGTCTACTCCCGACATAAGCTTAAGGTTGAGGCACGATGCCAGTCAAAATTTAAATGACCCTTCAAATAAAAGAAATTCAGTAATTTCAAATTCCCAAATTTCTTTTATTTCTATTGATTCAAACAATAATTATCAAAACTCTACCATTAATAACAGAAATTCAAATAGAAACACCGAAGATTTTGAAAAATTAACTGAAATTATTGAATCTTCTTCAAATTTATATTCAAACGAACTCGAGGGGAATATTAATATGCCTGTTTTAAATTCTAAATCTCCATCAAAAAATAAACACCCATCACAACCAAATTTGTTAAGAAAAAATTCTATAATTTCAAGACTTTCAAGAAGTTCAAGAAATTCAAATTCTCATTTAAATTCAACAAATTTAAATACAAATTTAAATACAAATTTAAAAAATGATGATTATCAATATACTCCAACTCCAACTTCAAATATCTTCAGCTTAAATGATTCTTCAAATTCTATAAGAAATTCAAATTCAAGTCCATTCAATTTAAATTTAAATCTTGATATACCACCACCAATATCTCCAATTTCTTTTAATATAAATGATTCAAATATACCAAATAGACGACATTCTTCATATTTAAAACTTTCTTCAACTCCAACAAAAGAAGAACATTTGAATGATATTACAAATGATCTAAATAAATCAACAACAACAACAACAACAACAACAACAAAAACAAAAACAAAAACAACAAAAACAAAAAATCTTTTAAAATCTTCTACTTCAACTCCTGATTTAAATTTAAAATTAAATTCAAATCATTCTTTTAGAACAAGTACCAATAATAGTACTAGAAATTTACATAAATCAATTAATTCTTCAAATACAAACACAAGCACAAGTACAAATACTAATTCTCCTACTAAAAGTAATGGTAATTCAAGTTCAAAATTTTTAAATTTGACAAAATCTATAAAAAGGAAAATTTCTTCAAAAAGTATAAAAGAATTAACAAAACAAAATCATCATCAACATCCTGTTATTATAACGAAAGAATCTTTTGAAATTTCAAGAGCTTCAGAAGATTTGGAAAATGAACATTCTCATTCCCAACCACAACCACAACCACAACCACAACCACAACCACAATCTCATTCACAAGATGTTAAAATTGATCCAACAAAACAAAAATCAACATCATCATTAAAAAATTTACCAACACTAACACCAATACAAAAACATGGATTACCTAAAACAAATTCATTTATTTCAAATTCTAATAAAAGAATTTCATTATATTCAACCCATTCTTTTTTTAATTTAGATGATGTTGATGAAACAAGTGAATTTGAATCTTCTGATTCATTACCTAGGAATCATTTAAATGAAATTAAAAATGAAATTAAAAATGAAATTGAAAATGAAATTGAAAATGAAAATGGGGAGGGACATGAAGGTCATGAAAAGTCGCAAGAGCATGGTCTTGGAAATGTACATGAACATAACAATGAAAACAAACAAGGATATAAACAACAATATCAACAAAATCAGCAACAACATAAAAATACCAATGTAAATATTAAAAGATCACAATCAATGTCAAATAAAATAACCAAAAGATTTAGTTTAAGTCAATATCCAGAAGAATCTGATTGGGATAAACCAATAGATACAACAGAAATGTCACAAAAAGAACAATTTTTATTACGTTGCAAATCACTTAAAAATTCAAAATCAAGAGAATCTTTAAGAGGTTTAGATATTTTTAATACTGAAAAAAGATTAAGAGATGTAACTAAAAGATTATCAACACAAACTCAAGATTCAAATTTAAATTTAAATTTGAATATAATTGCAAATTCAATTGATAAATCAAATATTTCAAATAGAGAAAGTTTATTTAATGATAATGAAATTGATGAATTAACAACAGAATCTTTAAAAAATATTGAAACACCAATTTTAAATTCAAATATTTCAGAACTTGTTGATTTAACAATTGATAAAGAGCATCCAACAAATATAAAAGATAAAAGAAAAGGTTTTATACGTAGATATAAATCTTTAAGTTTTAAAAATAAAAAATCTTCAACAGAATCATCTCCATCACAATCTCAATCTCAAGCATCACCAACACCAACAACAATTAAAAATTCAAATTCTTCATCACATTTATCATCATTTTTTAATTTTGATATTAAATCAAGAAAAAGTTTATTAGATTTAAGTCCATTAAATAATAAATCATCACAATTAAATATTCAAGAAATTACAAAAAATTTACAATTAGAATCATCAGATTTAAATTCTTCAAAAAATTTAGTTACATCAAGATCACATTTTTCATTTTTAAATTCAAATAAAAATAATAAAAAACCAAAAAATTTAAAATTTAATCATGAAAAACAATTAATTTCTTATGATTCTTTAGATTCAATTGATTCATCATTCGATAAAATTTTAGAAAAAAATACTGATGATTTTGATGATGAAAATGAAAATGAAAATGAAAATGAAAATTATTATCAATTTGATAATGATGAATTAAATTCTTCAAAAAGTATTATTATTATTAAAAGTAATGATGATGATGATGATATTTTAAATTTTGATGATTTAAATATACCTGAAAGGGAAAGTTTTACAAATGAAAGTTTTAGTAGTGGTGATTCAATGGATTTTAGTGTTTATTGTGATGCTGTTTCTCATTTGTCACCAACAGAATCAAATTCAATTGAAAATGTATTGGATGAAGATGTAATTGAAAATTCTTTGGCGAATTCAAATCCAAATTCAACTGAAAATTTAGAAACTATTCCATCTCAAAAAACAAATGAAGAAGAATCATTACCATTTCATGTTAGTAATAATGGTATTCAACATCCTCAAGAAATTTCAATTCCTGATGATACAACAATAAATGATTTAACATTTGAAATTTTAGTTGAAACTCAACGTGGATTTTTCTTTGTTGGTAAACCTCATTTTGGTTCAAGTTCATATTTTGAATTAGATAAAGCTTTATCTGATATAAATTTATTACCATTACCAGATCCATCATGGGAATTAGAATATAATAAATGGTATGTTAATATGACATTGGATGTTGATGAAAAAGGTTGGATTTATTCAACTTTATCAACACCAAGAAGTAATGATACACAAGATGATCACTTAATTTTTCATTCATTTATAAGAAGAAGAGTTTGGTTAAGATTAAAAAATAAATCAAGAAATGATAATAATGATAATAATGATAATAATGAAAAAAGAAATTCAATCGATATTTCAATTGAATTAGAAGAAAGTATTTGTTCTGAAAGTTTATCAAGTGATGATTATGTTATGAATCCAAAAAATAGAAAAAGATTTTCATTATTAATCTCAAAACCTTTTTCAAATTTACCTTCTTTAATTACAAATCCAAATGATCCAAAACGTCCAGTTTCTTTACCAACTCCTTTAAGAAATGAAACTATTGATGAAACTTTAAATGAAACAAGAAGTGAATCAAAAATTGAAAGAAAGCATGTTACAAAGATTGATACTATAAGAAATTCAACAAATAATCAATATAATATAACAACATCTGAAGAACAAAGTCCTGTTGTTGAAGCAACAAGTACAAGAGATTCATTACAAAATTCAAGTTATAGTTCAATTGAATCATCTATTATTACATGTATTGATAATTCAAGTAATAAAAGTAACAAAATTGATGAAAATGAAGATCAAATTAAAAAACCTGAATCAAATTTAAATCAACAACAACAAAATTCAAATTCAAAATCAAATCTTGATGATTTAGATAAAGATAAAATTATTAAAAAATTAATTTTAAATTTAAAAAATTGTAGAATTGATATGGATAGAGTTGATACAATTGTTTATTTTATTGATTCAACAATAGATTTCGAAAAAATTCAAAATTCAAATGAACATAAAAATTCATTAAATTTATTAGTTTATTTTGTTTCATCATTAGATGATATATTATTACCATTAGAATTAGTAGTTACAAAAAAATTACTTTTAAAACAATTATCATTTATTTTTAATAAATTATTAAGACTATATGATAATTTAAATGGTATTACTACTACTACTACTACTACTACTAATAATAATAATAATCAAAGATCAAGATCACAAAGTTATAATTATAATTATAGAAATTCTTTAAAAGATTCAAGAATTTCAAATGGTTCAGATTTAATTAAAGATTATGAAAAAAGACAATCAACTTTAATTAGAGGTAGTATTACTGAAAGAACAAATCAATCGAGAATTTCAGATACAAGTTCATTTCGAAATTCAACAAATCGATCAAGAATTTCAGATACAAGCTCATTTAGAAATTCATTTGATTTAAGAGTTAAAGAACTAAAAAATGGTAATGAATTAGAACAAATGATTGCTGATTATACAACACTAAAAAGTCATGAAACATTAAAACAAGAAATTTTATCTCATCGTGAAAGCGTAAAATCAAATGGCGATGAAGGGAATTTAATTCCTGATTATAGAAATTATATTGATAATGTTATATCAATAATGACAACGGCAATTGATTGGATAATGGCAGATATTTGTCGACCCTAAAAGAATTTTTTTTTTTTTTTCTATTTATATTTGTATATTTATTAATATTTGTTTCTATTATTATCTTTTCTTTATTATATTTATATTGTATTTTTATTTTGTATTATTTATTTTACATTTATTATTGCTATACTTTTATAAAAATGTGAAATCAACCTTTAGCTTACATACTTTCTTCTTCTATACTTCTCTCAGGACAATGCGTGATATTTTACCCTATAATTCTCTAATCTCAATATTTCCTATAACTCCAATTATGACGAATAGATTTTCTCTATTTTCTTTAAGAATAACTTTGATACATTCCAAAACCATAGTGCACACTGTAATTTCCTTTTATCTTTGAATCTTTTTGGTATCATAATAAAACACCATGAAGTAACATAATGGCATGAACATATCCCCGACGACTGTGTAGCTATTTATTATACATAGATATACTAAATGATGATCATATTATTTGGACTGAGGTTTGTGTTTTTTTTTCATTCCATAAACGATGCAAATAATAATTGCGTTGGTAATGGAAAAAAATCTACACTTTTTAAATCATATACAAAAGAATATAATTCTAAATGTTTAAATTTCTATTAATAATCAATTTGTTCTACATTTACAACTACGACGTTGTGACCATTACTTTGCTTATAAGATGACCTTTTTAACTGATAGAAATTAGAATTGTTTGACACGATTATAGTCTTTACGTTAAGAGAAAAGAGTTAAATTACAATCTTAATTAATATGCTTCTAATATAACTCTCAAACTGATCACACAGCAAAAGTGTTCTATATAAAAAAGGGGGGGCGGGGGCGGGAAGTTGCTCTTATTTTTTATATATTATATAGAATGAATTACGTAAACTATTCCAATATAAAGGAAATTCAAATTCAAACAAAAAAATAAAATATTATCAATTTCCGCTCTTTTATTAATATCATCACCTCCAATTCTACTTCACGGAAATGATTAATAACATATTGTACTCTAGCTCCTATATACCCCTTATGCTCGTAGTATCACTAATTTAAGTCCATCAATTTCTTTTTTATCTTGAGTTTTTCTATCTTCTTTTTCAGTTTACTTACTTATTTCGGCTTAACTCAAATGTTGGGATCTTTTTCTAACACCCCACCGAGAACAATGGCATTTTATAACCACCTATTGAACACTCGATAAATAGTGCAAAGCTTTCAAACTGTTCCTAAAGTGGTATATAGTGTTCCGTAATTCTTATTTTAATATATAAATTGAAATTGTAAACTTAATACTTCGTGCTTGCCTTTAACCCCACAGGCGGCCTACGAGAATCAATATCATATTATCAATTATATCCGGATCTACAAGATTCCATTATTTTGACAGAGATATAAGCATTAGGTATGTTTGTTCACCTTTATAATATATGGAAGACTCAGAATCACAATTCTTGCCATGTAGTTGAAAAGTTTTATGTGCGACAATTTCGGTGAGCCGTACCATATAACTTTATACCTTATGTTGTAGAACGAGATAAGTATATTGTTTTTCTTGGTTCATAATAAAAGTTGGTAGGTGAAGTAAATTGAGAAACATTGTGCTTAACAAACATTGCTGAATCTAATGTTGGAACACTTTTATTAATGATTGATGATATCTTATCTAAAATTTCTTTAATCCCGCTCTGATATTCGGTTTCTAATGTAACCAATATCGACCAACAAGCGTTTAAAATTCGAATTCTTGATTCATTTATTTGCTTATTGACCAAGGACATCATTCTTCCTTCAACCTCTTCAAACTTGAGCTTTAATGTTTTAACATTCATATCAAATGAACTAGAGTATTCTTCAAGCTTTGTGTCTTGGACAAGGAATTTATTTTCTGACATTTTGGACTGTCTTTAAGTAATGTTTTGTGTACGTGTAGTTATTTGCAATAAGAAGTATCTATTCAAATTGTGATTTCTAAAATTCTATCTGAACCTGGAAATCTGCTTCTGTCTATAACTATCGTATGACTGAGGTTTGACGATATTTGATTATAGATATTGAAAATATATCAAAGTAAGCAGAACTATTTAACAAAAGTGTAAAAGACATAGTTTATATATATATATATCAGCACCGCATAATTAGAGAACAGTTGCTTGTAAGAGAGCAGTCTCAAACTTCTCTGATATCCCAATGCATCAACTGCATGTTTATAATTATATTTTTAGCAAGTAGCACTGTTGTATTATTTAACATAGAATAAGTAATAGGTTGCTGCAACTATTAAAGAGTCTAAATAGGTTATCGAAAAAGATTATTTAGAAATGAAATATATTATTTGTTTTTATCTTTATTATTTGTGTAATTACTAACTACGTATAGTAAACTGTTAGAGTTATTTGGAGTATTATAAACCACAAACATGAAAATTAACATAAACCAGTCTAGTTTGTGACTTATAACAAGAAAACTACAACATGTTGGACACAAAGAATGACAGCGGGTAACGATAAATATTTATAATTGTCAGGGTTGAACGTAGCGCCAGTATAAGCAAAGTTGATAATTTAGTGTGAGAAGCTTGAAAGGCTGGGACTTAAATGGTCCGTTGTCGTGATCGTACAGATCGTGATGGTACAGTTTCCGATACCTCAGCCAATGGCAATTCTCCTGGTTGAGGTCTAATTTTGAGCTTTATTGTCTCAATCTTATATGGCACTATATAGTAAGCAAGATAGGACGCGCAAATTAGGCAAAAGCTGCCTTCCCCTACCGACCTAGGCAGGATATCTTCATTCTCTTTCAATGCCCTTTGACACATGTTCCAAAGAAAGTTTCTCCTTTGCGGAAATGCATAAAATATTGTGTTCTAGATTTTGACTGAGAAGTGTGAAGATTAATTTGAAGCGTTAAGCCATTTGTCTACTTTTTGATATATAATGGA
The DNA here is from genome assembly GCA_001600815.1 of Alloascoidea hylecoeti. Taxonomy (NCBI): domain Eukaryota; kingdom Fungi; phylum Ascomycota; class Alloascoideomycetes; order Alloascoideales; family Alloascoideaceae; genus Alloascoidea; species Alloascoidea hylecoeti. Next base: position 67,229 of record BCKZ01000033.1, on the reverse strand, counting down.
AGTGGTTTTAGTGATGTGCACCATCACATTTTCTGTAAGAGTGCTGAAATTTTCATCTTCTGCATTTAAACATAACTATCGTATTGAAAGGTACTATTTCAATTACAAATATTTTATTAATTTCCTCATTTTTATTAAATCTTTTACGAAACTATTCTTCTGTCTTGTTTACTTCTCGATTAATATCTAAGCTCCCAGTTATCTTCATCTTCATCAGATTTAGTTATCATCCTTTATACGGACCGGCATTGTTGTACTGTTACATTTTCAGCAATATTAAGGCATTCATCTAATACTGCATTAACTACATCCTGGCCCAACGGAATTGATCCATCGTAAGCTAAGAAGTTTGTATCGACTCTACTCTTGTTAATTTTTTCTAATTCTGCTTTAAGTCCCCCCACTGCCCACAAATTATCAAATTCAGATTGATTAATAAATGAAGTCACCAAATTATTTGGAAAACTTCTCCATTTAATTAAGTTAAACCTGATTAACTGAAGTTGATCATAAATAGGACTCAAATGCTCTGAAACTGGTCTATTTGATTCTAATATTTTACTGATCAAGGAAAAACATCGTGCAATAATATATGAGACAATTTCTTGACCTTTTAAAGGTTGATCTTTTGTAGCACCCCACTTGTCGTTTAAAATGTACTTAAGATAAAATATTTGTACCCTTTTTTGGTAGGATAACAAATCGGCTAGCTTTTTTTTATCTATTTTCCAACGATCAACTATAAATAATGTATCTAGAGCATATTTTATACTCACCAATTCGTCATACAATGGTATCAAATTATCATCCATCCATTCTTTATAATTAAGTATGTGTGTGTACTTGATTGTACAAAAATCTTTAAACTTAATTTCACAATCATTCATAAGGGAATTCATTATTGCATCACCTCTTAAAGCTGGTTCAGTAGAATCAAGAGATCGAGTCTTAATTACTTTAGTCTTTAACTTGAGTAGAGATGTTTTTAATGTAATAAGTTTATTCTCTAATGATAATACCATTGCTTTCTCTTTGTGATCATCAGGTATTTGTGATGAGAGTCGAATCATTCTTTGTGAAGGAATATTCACAGAAATGGAAGAAAGAGTATTTATTTTCAATTTTATATTTAATAAGGAATAGATGAGAGGTAAAAAAGCTTTGTCAATGTTGGGTATTGCAATATTATGATAATCATTTTCAACTAGATTTAAAGTTTCAGTACAATCTTGAAATCTGTGATTAAGCATCATATATAGATCATCTTCATTTTCAACAGCTTTCTCAATATCATAATTATCAAGAATATTTTTTATTTCAGTGAGTTTGGATTTTATTGGCGAAATTGTTTCAATATTATAAGTTCTTGGTGTCCTTTTTATTTGATCAAGCATTCTTTTAATTGTTAAAAGACTAGAATATTGAGCAGCTATATGATCGTTCATTCCAACAAATATAAAACTTTCAGATAATAACAGAAGAGTATCATCAATTGTTTTTATATACTTATTAAATAGTTCTCGGACTTCTTCTGGATTTGACTCATTTTGTTTTTTATCCTCTTTTTTCTCTGTTTCTGTTTGTGATTGTTGTGTATTTAAATTTGGATTTATGAAGCGTTTAAGTAACAAAGCTCTCACAATTGATTGTGTTTCCTTATAATAGCGAAAAATATCTTCTACCCTCATAGAATTTAGCTTTAAAATATCATTGAGTTTACTTCTAATTTCAAACAACTTCTTGCATGCTAATTCGTAATCAGACTTTGTTATGGTCATAACGCTATTGCTAAATGGTATAAGAGAGAGGAAGAGTGGGAATTTAAGTTCAAGTACATATGACAATTAATAATTAAGAAAGTTTAAAATGCATATCATACAACTGGTATATTATTATAGATACTAATTAATCATTCTTTTCAATGAAAATCTAGTAGTTAGTTAGGTGTAAACCCTCTAACTATGAATCTATAATAGAAGAAAGTGTTGAAAAAAAATCAGGAGAGCTTAGTAATATAAGATGTTCAAAATAACTAGTGAATTCAAAACATTTTGTGATGTTAGTAGTTGTTTTAGTAAACGCTTGTTTTTGAATGGTGGAACTTTTGGTTTTACCCTCATCATTGCGAAAATTAATTCGAAGCGTTAAGATTGATTCGTCATATGACTATTTATTGGGTTCTTTAATATAGTGGAAGTGATTTTATACCTAAAATAAAGCCAAAGAGATAGTTCTATAAATTTAACAGTTTCTAATTAAGTTTAATTAATCCCTTGTTACTTGTTATAGTTCCTCAAATCGAAGAATTCAAATATGAAGTGTATGAGAAGTTTGAATCAAAAAAAAATTGACAAGTCGTTAGAAATCCTAAGAGAGGTAAGTTTATTATTGTGGGTACTACTGGATTCAAGAATAAAGACTATGTGCTTTGATTAGAGATGATAATAACTTCTCAGTATCTAATCTAATCTAATCTATCACTACATGCACATTGATCCTTTGGGAAATCTATAAGACTCATACAAAGTACTTATATGCATAAACATGCAGAATATGAAAAACTACTCTAGAAGATAATAAATAATAGTATTATAATGTATAAAAAATTTCTAAAGGTAATATAATAATTATGAATAAAAAAAATATTAATAAAAATCAAACAGATACAAAACTTTGACGATTAAATTTATTTTGAATTCTTTTCAACTTCATCTTTCCATCTTTTAGCTTCCATTTTCCACCAATTAATTTGACTTGATAAATCATTCTTTTCTTGTTCTAAAACTAAAACTTGTTCTTCCAATTTAGAAACTTCCAATTCTCTTTGTTTTCTATATTTTCTTGCAGCCAAAGTATTGGCAGCTCTTTTTTTAGCAGCTGGATCAGCACAATCATCTAAACTTATTGGAGTACTATTTTGTTGATTTCTCCGTTTTCTTTTTTTAATACGATTCATAACAGTATTGATTGTGACAGGAGTAACGACATTTAATTTTAAAGTAGATTGTAAAGATTCTGGTGGAGGAGGACAAGCTTTTGAATATTTTGAGATTGAAGGAGGAGATACTTTTAGATTTTTAATTGGGTTGAAAGTTGATTGGAAATTTAAATTTGCATGATCATCACGGTCATTTTCAATTTCGATTAAAGGAATTTGGGGAGAAACAGAAGAAGAGATAGAAGTAGAAGACGACGAAGAAGGAGTATTATTAGATTCAGGATCCGATTGGACGAAAGAATCAAAAAAAAGACCATCAGGGATCAAAGGCTCGATATCAATAGAGTTTAAAAAATCCAAGTTTCCAAGTTCAAGTTCAAGTTCTGAAGACGAGGGCAATAGGAGATCATTAGGGGCAACATTGCAAGGTAGTACGCTGACATCGACAAACTCTTCAGGCAGAAGAAAGTCAATGTCGGTTGGCACCGTTGGCACCGTTGGCACCGTTGGGCTGGGCCCGTATACTCTGCAGTCCGGAGAGCTGCACGGCAGGGAAGTAGGCAGTGGTAGTAATGCTTGACATTGTGTATTTGAGTAGTTGTATTTTGAAGTGTCACCTAGAATAGGGCTAGACAGACGATCAGAAAAGAGTATTTAGCGGTTTAGGACTAAAGGGCAAGAGAGCAGAGGTGTCGACGAACTATGTGCAATTCGTGAACTCTGTTCCGGGGTTGAAGCTTGGGGAGGGAGGGAGGAGTGATGCTATTCGAAGTGACACGATATAGAGTACTGGCCGGGGAGAAAGAGGGCAGACGAGACGGGCTTTATGTGGGCGGGCGAGTGCGGGTAACCGGCGGGTAACCGGCGGGTAACCTGCGCCTTTGACTCATTTCGGTTTCTGTTTTGGTTTGCGTGGCAGTGCGTGGGCGTGCGTTGGCGTGGCATGAACTGGCATGAATTCGGCGTGACTTCGCATGGCTTCGCATGGCATGGCTTTTCCTCAGCTCGCAACGCAACGCAACGCAACAGCATGGCCAACGTGATCAACATCAAGGACGACTACTACTACAACGACAAAATAGTGGTCGAGGAGGAGCTGCCGGAGTGGACGTGGTTGCGGATGGACCCTGGCCTGGACCCTGGCCTGGACGCCCCCACGGACGCCCCCACGGACCCCTCCCCGCACACCCACACCCACACCCACACCCACACGGACCCCTCCCCCCACGCCAACCCCCACACACTTCGCTACATCACCACCATCGCCCCCCAGCCCTTGAGGCCCATCTACTCCCAGGAGAAGTACGCCTCCATCCCGCTCTCGCAGTCCTTCAAGCTGCGCTCCACCCTGAAGATATCCGTCATCCTGAACGACGACGACGATAAAACCGTCAAGGAATACACAAACGGCGATGTTCTGAAAGGCTACGTTCTCATTGAGAATAATTCGCCCGCTGATATTCCGTTGCGCGACTTCTACGTCAGTTTTGAAGGGAAGTCCGTCGTTGAGCTCCCCACAAGATCCACGGCATCCAACTCTGACAGCACTGCCAACAGCACCGTTACAAAGGCAACAAACACTTTTCTTCAAATGGTCGACCACGACGCAAGCTACACTTTCACTTCAATTGATGACAAAAGACATGATATTGTCGATAAAGATGGCTTCCACACGGAATTCTCAAGAGACGGCTTGCTGAAATCAAAAACTAAATTCAAAATCTTCTTTCAGTTTAAAATCCCTTATTCGCTGTTGGAAGGCTCAAATCTCTTTAAATCTCATTATTGTCAATTACCTCCAACTTTTGGTTTGAATCGTGAAACTTTTAATATGGATTTAAACTCTTTTAAATCAAATTATCCTTCTATTGATTTTAAAATTGATCCGGATATTGGTTATACTAAATTAGTATCCGATACAAAATCAACTGTTCTAGTTAATGATTTATGTCCAAAATTTTGTTTTATTTCTTATTTTATTGGTGTTAGAGTAATTGGTATAAATCCTTTTACTGTTGAAGAAAATAATTTAGAAATTATTAGAGATTATAAACATCAAATTAGATTTATACCAACTGGTTATTTTTATGATTTATATGAAGAATCTCAACAAGATGATTTATTCGAATCTTTAAAAAAAAATACAACTTCAACTTCATCTTCAATTGAAAAATTAAATAATAATCATAAATATGAATATATTCCTTCTGATTCTCAAATTATACCACCTTCAAAATTAAAATTAAAATTAAAAAAAATTCTAAATTATCAATTTGAAAATAATATTGCTTTATATAAATTATCAACTTCAATTCCAAAAAATGGAATACCTTATATTCCTGCAAAAATGATAAAAACTAAAAAAAAAAAAAAAAAAAATGATCCAACTACTACAACAATCCCACCTGATTATACAATTATTATGAATTATGCTCAAGATCTTACAACTGAAGATATGAATGATTTAAAAACAATTAATTTAAATTTAATTTATACACCAAAATCAACTTCTTTACATTCAACAATAAATATATTACCAAAATTATTAAAATTAAATATTAATTTAAGATCATTTACAATCTTTAATATTAATAAAACTCCAATTTTATTTTCAACTGAAATGATTAATAATAATTTATTAATTCCTGAAAATTTAAAAACAATTCAAAATTTAAAAGATTTAAAATATTTAATTTATGATATTCCATTAACTGAATCTCATAGAAATTTAAATTTATTATCAATTATTTTAAAACAACAACAACAACAACAACAACAACAAAATTTAAAATTTGATAATATAATTATTGATGAATCAGAATGGAAACAATTAAATTCAAATTCAAATTCAAAATCTTGGAATAAAACAATTCAAATAAATATAAATTTTTTAAAAATTTTATTAAAAAAAAATTTATCTTTAATACCAAGTTTTCAATCAACTTTAATTTCAAGAATTTATGAATTATTAATAAATATTGAATTTGATGATCAAGATTTAGAAATTAATAAAGATTTTAAAAAAAATGATTATATGTTAAAAATTCCTGTTAGAATTCGTCATTTAAATTAACTACAAATTTTTATAAAAAAAAAAATGTCTATAGATATATATTATATATAATAAAATAGATTTCTAATTAATATTAATATTATATTTAAATTTAGTTTAGTTTAATTTAGAAATTATAAAATTATGCATATGAGTATTACCAAATATAATAATAATGCATTTAATTTAATTTGATGATGAAATAATTAGCAACGATAATAATATAAAGCAAAATTAAAGAAAAGAAAAAAAATCAAAAGAAAAAATCAAAAGAAAACAAAAATCCAAAATCCAAAATCCAAAATTCAAAAAGAAAAAAGAAAAAAGAAAAATTAATTTTTTAAATTCGTTAAATTTTATAATCTATATTTATTGCCTTGATTTTTTCCTTATTCCAAGTAATGCAGTTAATGCATCAGTTGAAGATGATGAGTTTTTCTTCCCATCACCTGTTCCCAAAGCATCATAACCTCTTTTAACACCTGGATTGATTCCATTAGAACTAGTAGGTCTACTACTACTTCTTGAAATAGGTCTTGCATTAAGTAAATTCCCAATTGCAGAAGAAGAAGAAGAAGATGAAGATGAAGTTCTTGTTGGTGTTAAACTATTTATACGTCTTCCCCTTGATGCTGCAAATGCTGATGATAAACTATGACGTGATGAAGATCCTGTTGGTGTTGATGATGGTATGTTATGACGAGATGATCCAGTTGGGGTACGAGAAATTGGGTTTTCTCTTGATGATGGAATACTTGATGTTCTTCTACCAAATGCAGTAACTGGTGATGGTTTTTCTGCTAATGAATGAATACTAGAAGTTCTTCTTCCAAATCCAGTAACCAGTGTTGGTTTATCTGAGGTAGCCATTGATTTACCTGTTAATGATGTTCTTACACTACCAGTTCTTGAAGATGAACTAAATGCTGCTGCAATTGAACCACCTCTTGATTCACGACGACCAGCAGAAGTAGGTGTAGCAGAAGAACTTAAAGGTTGAGGTCCTGATCTTCTATTACCTATTATTGGAGGTCTAGGAGATCTTGTTGCTGGGAGTCTTGTTGATGTAGGTCTTGATGATCTCCCTGGTGTAGTTGGCCTTGGAGAAATAGTTGAAAGAGGAATTGGTCTTGGAGATTTAGCTACAACGGGGATAGCTCTTGGAGATTTTGCTCTTAATGAAACAGGTCTTGGAGATCTTCCAACTAATGAAACAGGCCTAGGAGATCTTCCAACTGTTGATCTTTGAATACTGGTTGGTGCAGATGATAATGATCCACTTCTTCTTTCTGTTCTTATATTTGATTGAACAGGTTCTGCTCTACGTCTTGAATTTGAATTTGTTGCTCTTGTTTCTTCACTTCTTGATGATTCAGAAGGTACTCCAGTCTTACCAAAAGGTCTTGCCATTCTTTTAAAAACATTATTAACACCTTGTGATGTTGATTGTGGAGTTGTATCTTTATTAACTAATCCACTTGGCATTCTCATTCTTGAAGATTCACCATTTATATCTCTTCCATTTGTAACACCTCTATTGATTTTTAATCCAAGTGGTGCAGCCGATTTTCTAAAAGATAAAGGAGATCCTCTTGATCTTGCAGAAGTATTTGAATCATTTTTCAAAGCATAAGGATTTGGCACTGATGAATATGTATCAGAATCTTGATTTGCATTTTTATTTTGAAAAATTGATCTAACTTTTTTAAGTGGAATTGTATTTGTTGATGATTGTTGTGGTCCACCCCATGTACGAATAGGTGCTTGATCTTTTGTATCATCAACACCTAATTCTTTATCTTTTCTACCTTTTTCTAATAATTTCATTCTTGATGGATTCATTGCAATTTTACGACCTGGTTTAGTAGTTGCACCACTTGCAGTTCTTCTAACTGTTCCAACTCCTGTTAATACAGGATTTGATTTATTAATTATTGAATAACGTTGTAAAGAAGGAGAATCTCTTCTATTCCCATTAAATCCAAATTCTCGTGATTTATTATTTAATCCACCAGGTATAAATTGTCTTCTTTTTCTTGGTTTTGGTGGTGATGCAATACCATAATCACCTTGTGGTTTAATAATATTAATTGAATTTTCTTTTAATCCTTCTTCTGCTGATTTTTTTAAAAATGGTTTATTTAATTCAATTTGTGAATCAACTGATAAATTCATTAAACAACTAACTAAATCTTTTGTTGGTTTATCAATACTCATTAAATCTTCAATTTCATTATTATTAATGATTTGTGATCCTTCTCCTTCTTCTAATGGTATAGTTAATTTTTTAAATATTCCATCAGCTGCAATGAAATTTTTATATTGTCTTGGTGTAAAAGCAGGACCCCAATCTACACAAAGTCCTTTTAATGCTCCATGGAGATAAATATATGATAATCTACATTTTTCATCATCTTTTGTTGCATCAGCAATTTGTTTTAAATTTGAATTTCTTGGAAGAAACATAACAATATTATTTGATATTGATTCACATGATTTTTTCAATTCAGCACTATAAATATTTGTTAGAATAAGGGTGAGAAAAAATATTGTAAAAATACATACATAGGATAAGGTAATCCAGTATTTAAATTAAAACTTTTGCTTGATTTTGGATCAACAACATTCCAATTTGGTGATACAAACACAACATCAGCTTTATATCTTAATGAAGCAGTATCAAAGTTTTCCATTACAGTTTGAATCTTATCTCTTACTCCATAAATGTCTGAATTTTTTTGTAAACATTTAATAGCAATTGGATCTTTATCAATTGCAATTACATTATCAAAATGTTTTGCTAATTGAATTGAAACATTACCCGAACCACAAAATCCATCAACGGCTGTTTTAGCTCTAGGTAAGGAACGTTTAATAAAATCAGAAATTGAACTAGAAAGAAATAGGAGTTAGTATTAGAATTAGAATTAAAATTGAATGTATAATGAAATACTTACGATGCCAATTTCTCTGGGGTAGCACCGTACCAAAGTTCAGGTGTCAAATAAACACCTTCGTCAAACTTTGAAAAGACCTCATCGCGTCTACTCCAATACCTATAGGAATATGAATTCTTGGTCAGTCATGTTAAAAGATGGAGTGAAAGATGGAGTGAAAAAGGGGAAATAACGCGTACTTTCTCATATATTGTGGCATAGTTCTAAAACCCAACTGAAGTAAAGACTTCTTTTTGGATTCAGGCTTAGAAACCTTCTTTTTCGGCTTGAACCTCCTGTGTCTTTTCCGTTTGGGGACAGCAGCCACTGCCAATTCATACACTTCCATAGGTTGCAACTCTTGAGATTCTCGACGTTCCCCTGTTTCTTGAGAAAAAGGAGGTTGAGGAGGATCCTGTGTTGCTACTTGAAGTTCTGACATCTTCTATAGATCTGAAAGATTAGAAGAAGGTTTGGCGTTCCTCTATCTTTGCCGGGTAACTTCCGTCAACAATACCAGCCATCAATAATTGAACATTCAAAAGGATCAAAACATGTCAAATGGTTCAGATAAGTAAACTGCCACGGGCCTCCTATAACGAGAAAATGGAGGTTCTGCAGTGGATGGCTGTCAATTCCACGGCCTCCCAACGTAAAGTAGTTGAACATTTCAAGTGTCAGAATCGGTTTTGTATATCTTCAAGTACAATTAGTGAATGGGTTAAAAATAAAGATATTATTGCTACTATGGTTTCTAACGATAAATATTTGGGGAAAAGGAGAAGAAAACCTGTTTTTAAACATCCTGGTGTTACTAAAACTTTACAAATCTGGTTGGAAGAATTTGTTAAAAGTGGTGGAATTGTTACAAGTGAGCTTATCAGAAAAAAATATATGCATTTATGCCTTGACTCAGGAATAGAAAATGTTGAAGCTCCAAGTAATGGTATGATTGATTCTATAAAAGGAAGAATGAATATTAAAAGAAGAAGAGGAGGTAAAAGAAAATCTGTGAATTCTGATTCTAATTCTACTACCAATTCTGATGTTAATTCTCTTACAAACCCTTCCAATTCTACTGATGATGATGACCGAACATCTCCTCATCAACATGTTCAAATGCAGCAACAGTATATTCAAACTCAACGGTTTGAAAAACAACAGAGGTTATACTCTCAAGAAATAACAAATCAATCTTCATATCATCTTTGTTATCCTTCAGATAATTCTAGATCTTATCAACATTTACAACTGGACCCTAATAATCTATCAAAAACAACTTCTCTTACATTTAACCAATCTAAATTAGTTCCAAATATAAACTCTCCGATTATTAATATTAATCATTCTCAAATAAAACAATCTGTTTCCCCTCATCCTAATGACTCTATTAATACTAATCACTATGATGATACTCCTAGATATATTCAAAATCAAGAAAATATTATAACAAGGGAAAAATATTTAGAATGTATATCAATAATGAAAAAATATCATAATCAAAATAATATTGATACAAGATTATTTGACTACTTTATTGAATCTATAAATTGATGTTTTTTTTTTTTATAATGATTATATCCAACCCACAGATGGAATATTATACTTAAATTTATTATATCTAATTAATTTAACATTTCTTCTTTTATTTATGAATATCTAATACATAACATACATAACATACATAATAATATATAAATAATTATAAAATAATATTACTCTACTCGTTTCCCTCTATTATACATAAAAAATTTAAAGAAAACTAAAATATGATCACAATTTTTCTACGATAGTTTAAAGACATATTCACAATTTACTTTTTACTTTTAATATTATTTTGTATTCCATAAACGAATGTATATTATATTAATCCATATAAATTAATTAACTAATACAAATTCAGAAATTTTTTATATATTTTAAATCTCATGATCATAAAAAGACGTAAAAAAATAAAATGCTAAAATTTTGAAGCAAAAAGCCAAAGAGACAAAAAATATGTATGCAAAAATAATGGTCATCAATAAATATATATGCCAAAAGACCATTCAAAAAAAGAATCGACAAAAGAATTTGCAAATGCAATTGAAATGGAAACGATAAGTAGCTCATGAAGACAGAGCACAAGAATCTAAAATTTTAAAAATTTTGAAAAACAAAGCTTCTTGAGAGTTTGAAACAATGAAAAGGCGATTCATAAAAAGAATCCAAGAAATTTTCAAAAATGCAAGATGAGGAGGTGTTAATCAAAGGAAACAAACCAAAAGAGCAGCAAATCCAGCTAAAGGTGCAACCAATTTACTTCCAGAATTAGCCGTCGCGACTGCAACAGTAGGTGCCCAAGTAGTAGATGCTTGAGCAGTAACCAAAGCTGGTGGTGTAGTAACCGATTGTGAAGTAGTTGTAACAACACTAGAAACTTCAATCACAGAGACCTCTGCTGCTGAAGTTGGAGCAACACCTTTAACATTCTCAGTAACTGGAACCACTGTTGGAGTCACATCATAAGTAATACATGTTGATGTTTGAATAACACATTTTTCTGGTGGACATTGAGTAACAGTAACAGTTCCTGCCTCAGTAACAACAACAGTTTCAGTACCATGAACCAAAGTAGTTGGTGATGGACAATAAGTTGTATATTCAGTAACTGCTGTACTAAAAGTAGTATAATAAGTTTCAGAAACTGTAACTACTTTTGGAGGTAATATATGGGTTGAAAAAGTAGTATAAGTAACAGTAACATAATCAATTGTTGTGAAAACTTCAGAAGTTTCAATTGTACATTTCTCAGGTGGACATCCAGTAACAGTAACTGTTCCCGGTTTTGTAATAACAACAGTTTCAGTACCATGAGTCAAAGTAGTAGGTGAAGGGCAATAAGTAGTATATTCTGTAACGCCAGTTGTAAATGTACTATAGAAAGTTGTAGGTACAGTTAATGTCTCCTTTGGCTTTGTCTTTGTAGCAGTAGAGGTACTTGTATGATATTCAGTAGTAGTACAAATAGATGATGTTTCAATTGTACATTTCTCAGGTGGACAAGCTGTAACAGTAACTGTTCCTGGCTTTGTGATAACAACCGTCTGGGTACCATG
>BCKZ01000033.1:0-54560 GCA_001600815.1 Alloascoidea hylecoeti | reverse complement strand
ACAGTAACAGGAGGCTTCGTCTTTGTGGCAGTTGAAGTAGAGGTATAATACTCAGTAGTAGTGCAAATAGATGATGTTTCAATTGTACACTTCTCTGGAGGACATTGAGTTACAGTAACAGTTCCTGGCTTAGTGATAATAACTGTTTGAGTACCATGAGTAATAGTAGTAGGTGAAGGACAATAGGTAGTATACTCAGTAACAGCAGTAGAATAAGTTGTTAAATAAGTACTTGGAACAGTGATAGTATGAGTTGGCTTTGTAACTTTAGCTGTGCTAGTAGAAGTAACAGTTTCATATTCAGTAGTTATCAGGGAAGTGATTTCAATAGTACATTTCTCTGGAGGACATTGAGTTACAGTAACAGTTCCTGGCTTAGTGATAACAACTGTTTGAGTACCATGAGTAAGAGTGGTTGGTGAAGGACAATAAGTAGTATACTCAGTAACAGCAGTTGAGTAAGTTGTATAATAAGTACTTGGAACAGTGATAGTATGAGTTGGCTTTGTAACTTTAGCTGTACTAGTAGAAGTCACAGTTTCATACTCTGTTGTTACCAAAGATGTAATCTCAACAGTACATTTCTCAGGTGGACATTCAGTTACAGTAACAGTTCCTGGCTTGGTGATAATAACTGTCTTATTTCCATGTGTAAGAGTGGTTGGTGAAGGACAATAAGTAGTATACTCAGTAACAGCAGTAGAATAAGTTGTTAAATAAGTACTTGGAACAGTGATAGTATGAGTTGGTTTTGTAACTTTAGCTGTGCTAGTAGAAGTAACAGTTTCATATTCGGTTGTAATTAAAGATGTAATCTCAATTGTACATTTCTCTGGAGGGCATTCAGTTACAGTAACAGTTCCTGGTTTGGTTACAGTAAGTGTTTTAGTACCATGAACAATTGTAGTCGGAGCAGGACAATAAGTAGTATATTCTGTTACAGCAGTACTATAAGTTGTAAAATAAGTACTTGGAACAGTTATAGTTTGAGTTGGCTTTGTAACTTTAATCGTACTATTAGTTGTAACAGTTTCAATTTCTGTTGTAACAATTGAAGTAAAAGTAAGAGTACATTTTTCTGGAGGACATTCAGTAACAGTTACATAACCTGGCTTCGTTACAGTAACTGTTTTAGTACCATGGACAATTTTAGTTGGAACTGGACAATAAGTAGTATATTCAGTAACATCGCTATAGTATGTTGAATAGTAAGTACTTGGAACAGTAACTGTATAAGTTGGACCTGTCTTGGTAGCACTAGAAGTAACAGTAACTGGAACTGAGCTTGTGACCACAGAAGTAACAGTAAGAGTACACTTTTCTGGAGGACATTCAGTAACAGTCACATAACCTGGCTTGGTAACAGTAAGTGTCTTAGTACCATGAACGATTTTAGTTGGAGTAGGGCAATAAGTAGTGTATTCAGTGACATCAGTAGTGAAAGTTGTAAGATAGGTACTTGGGACAGTAATTGTTGGAGTTGGGCCTGTCTTGGTAGCACTAGAAGTAACAGTAACGGGAACAGAGCTTGTAACGATAGAAGTAACGGTGAGAGTACATTTTTCGGGAGGACATTCGGTAACAGTCACATAGCCTGGCTTGGTAACAGTGAGTGTTTTGGTACCATGGACAATCTTAGTTGGAAGAGGACAATAGGTGGTGTAATGGTTAACACTTGTAGTAAAGGTAGTTGTATAAATTGAAGTGCTTATTGTATTGTTGTAGTATCCAGCTAGGGCTGAACTGGCGGACAGCACGAGGGCAAGCAACTGTAATCTCATCACTAAGATTCAATTACAACGAGTGTCTTAAGATGGTGATTTTACTGAGAAGGCAAAGGTTTGAGGGGGAATCCTTCAACTTTTATATGGCAAGAGTAAGCGCTTAAGACACAACCAATGCGACTGTTGTCATGGAGGTTGATGGTCTATAGTAGTTTATTTTTAGAAATATCTCGAGCATACGAATACATTAAAAGTTACGATCGAAGAATATTAATTGGTGGTGCCGATATTAATGAATCTATTTAATTAAAACCGATATGTGTTGACGGCCATGCATAGCATCGACATCTCATTGGCATACTATGCTATAAGGTAGACCTTGTGCTGGCTTATTTCGGATATTACGTATATTCCGACATTATATACATAGAAACTGGGGTCCGAATGGAACAGAGGTAGAGGTTTCCGGGAGTTGTGGAGATGGGAAGTAGCAACTGTATGAGGAAGAACATATATGGGCCATCGTATGGATGCGATATAAGTTTAATGCAGGGATACCGAAGCCGCAACCTCCTCTTCTGATAATAATTGAACCATCATTGTGTAGACCATTGGATCAACACATTATAATATTGTCTTCTGATCTAAATATAACCCACACCGCACCTCCAATGCCAATCATCTAAATCGATAATTTATGTAAATAATTGATGTTTACGTGTACGAACATACGATCACAGGCTTGAATTTTCTGTTGGGTTTGGGTTGTCCACATAGCTGAAGCAAAGCTCTATTAATAGTTTTTGTTTCCATCCTTCGAATTGCTGCCAGAATCCATTTAAATCTGTTGTTTCAGCGATTCAATATTGCAATTGTAGTGGTTTACCAAACACGTATACAATTAATATCAAGGACCACCATATTTGCTCGTAAATAGACGAAAGGAATGTTTGAAATTATCGTACTGCTAGCCACCTTTGCATCGTCAATTAGGCCATCACCAGCCACTGAGTGATAACACGAACTAACACCCTTGAGTTGGAACTTGACACGATCGCCTAACTAGCCTTGAGCTATTCGGTTGAAATCTCAGTGTCCTCTTACTTTTAATGAAATTGTTGGTTGCGGTAACTCATTCGATATATTCATGGTGTAACTTTGGGTATTATAATTCTATATTCTACAGTTGTTCTCCACTTCGCTTTCTCGGATTCTCGATCAGTTGATATCGATACCATGATTCATGTGACAAATTGCTATTCCAGCTAGATCGTAGTACATGTACCAATATAAATTAATCAAAATGTGAATTTTGAAATGAGTTGATCATTGAAATTTGAAACATCAACACCGTTGAGAAAAGGTCAATTCTTGTGAGAGTTCTATATTTAACTGAAATAAACTCGATATTCATATGAATTAGATCGATGTCTCTAACTTTTCAAAAATTAATATTTGATTACATATGCAATCAATCTAAATATAATATAAATAGGAACATCAACATATAACCAGGTAACTCGGCTTTAAATTTAGATTTCGATTCTCGATCTAAATAATCTCGGTCGCAACTAATAATTAACTTAAGTAATTGATCGAAAAATCTAGAATAAAAAGAAAAAAAAATTAAGGGGACACCAAAAAACGTTTAAAACAGATCTAGATGGAAAAACGTATGACGAAAGGCATCTTTCCTCAAGCTTGCTAATTCTTTTAAAAAATTTATATATATAAATCTGAAAACCCTCTACCTAAATTAAAATAAAATAACCCTAAAAACTAATAACATAAAAGATGCTGAAAAAATATTATATGTGTGTATAAAAGAATATTAAAGCAATATTAATGATATAGATATGAGAAAAGCAAAAAATATACAATTCCAACAATTAATCTCTGAAGTGACAGCTAAAAAAGGTATGTCTTAATCTTATCAAATATCCCACCTGATGTATTCATTTTCCCATTTGAAGACGTACTCGTACCTGCAGATGATTCAGGAAGTTCTACCAGAACCTCTTTCTGTTTAAGTTTATCATTAACAATATTATCTTTAAGATCATTATAGCCAATTTGAAATGGTTCATCATTATCACTACGTAACTCACTATCGGTTATATCGCTGCATTCAACAAGAGAAAAACCAGGAGACATTGGATCCACCATAGTAGTACTAAAAGCAATAGATTTTTTTTCAGATATAATACCATCAGATAATGATGAAGCATCAATAAAATCATTATCATCAATTTCTGAATCACTACCTTCATCAATATTTGGAATTTCACTAAAATTATCAGATTCATTACCATTTTCAATTTCACTTTCAGTATCATAGAAATTCTCATGTTTTTCAGAAAATGTACTAACAGAATCAGATAAAAAATCAGAGGATGATGAATTATTCATATCTTCTGGTAATAGAACATTGTTGAGGATTCCTGATTGGTCGATATCGATTTTAGAATCTGGTGCATGTTTCCAATTTCCATCCACGATAAACTTTCACATCAAGTTAGGTTAGCGTGGTTTTACTTTCAAATTTTAAACAATTTTAACAAAAAATTACTCACTTTGTATAATATTCGTTCTTTTGGAACTTTTAAAGTAGCATAAAAAAGACCATCTTTAATTTTTTCTAGTGGGATTCTTTGCCAATTATTAAAAGAACCAGCTAAAAAAACGTTATCTCCTTCTCCAGTCCTAAGCCCAAACACATACATTAGTATAAAAATTGAAGACACGTAGTCAATGAACATACCAAACAAAAGTAAAATTGGAAAACTCCATTTGGTTAGTCTGACAACAAGAAATATATTGTTTAGTGGGAAAAAACAAGTTTTTAGACAGGTAGATTATCAGATTAACAAAACCGATTATGGAATGGATGGAGGGATGTATCAAACACCCACAATAGTCATTTTAAATTGAAATCTGTACAGCTAAAATTTATATTATACAAAAAATTACTATGTATATCATATTTATTAAAAATAATTAACCAGACCAGTAGTTGTACAATTCAGGATTATCAAGACTAATTGGTTTTACTTCATCTTTTTTCACTGTGGTCCATGTTAAAGGAGGAACTTTATTGGACATAGCCACAGCTCTGGCAGCCTGTGCTATTCCTTCATCAACTGGAATTTGAATAGATTCCTTCAACAGGTTTAACACAACTGCTGAATGCTTACCCAATGATACACGATCCAAGTATACTTGAAGTTTATCATTCTCAACTTGAGATGCCACTTGCTGTAAATGTGTTTCGATAGATTCCAGTCTATTCAATTTCGTGATAAATTTAGATAGTAATAATTCTGTTTGTTGATATGTTAAAGATTTCATTTCATCAACTTGTTTATCCTGTTCAATTATTGAATTTGATATAATTGTAGCCATTGCTGTCTCTGCAATTTCTTTTTCAATACCAGTATCCACCTGATTTTGAGCAGTAGATGACGATTTTAAACTTTCTTTAACTTGTTTAGCAAGATCAGGATCAACTTCTTCAACTAAATATTCTAAAACTTCATTCATACTTAATTCTTCACCTTTTAATTCTTTTTCTTCTTTTTTAATTAAATATTGATCTTCAATTGGTAATTGAACAAATTTAATAATACATTGTTCTTTTGTTTTTGTACGAACATGTCTTGAAACAGAATCCCAATCATCATCAAACATTTCAATACCTTCCATTAATAAAAACAGTTCTTGATCACTCCAACTTGAACCATTTTTTGATCCATCTTCTTCATTTATTAGACGAATAAAATCTGAACTATGGAAATTTGCAGGAAATAAACCTTGTTTAAAAGGTTTTGGACCAATTGATACTTTTGATCTTAAATTATGAAAACGAACTTGTGAAATATCATTACCTGTTGCATGACAAGATATTGCTTGACCTGATAATTGTGTAATTCTATCATGATTTGTATGTTGTAAACTAGCAGCATCGAGAATATTATCATAAGGTTTCCTTCTAACAGTTGTATCGATTACAGTATTTTGTTGTTCAACTGTACCATTTTCATCATCATTATTGCCATTTTCAATAACAGAATCATCTAAACGATCTTTAAAACCAATAGGTTCATCAAATATAACTTTATATTTTGGTTTTGTTTTACCACCAATCATTGGTTTAGCCTTTGGATCAATTTGATAATTAATTAACCCCCATTGTTCCAAAAATGCATGAATTCTAATAATACTTGCAACATCAATAGATAAATTTTTCCTAACAGCAGTAACTGTTAAATATTCACTTGGTTGCAATCTATAACAATTAATCATAAAATCTCTACATTTTTTATAAATTTTTTCCGTTTTATAAATGTTTTTATTTGTAAAAAATTCAGGTAAATTTTCTCTTTCAATTTCATTAATTAAATCAAATGAAAACCATGCTGAAAAACTTGGTATAATTATCGGTTGTGTTTGTTTTGATAAAAAAATTTTAGATTTATCAAATATAGATTTTTGAAATTCATTTATTGGTTCAAATTTTGCTATTGAATTATCAATACTTATACTTGGATCATCATCTTGATCAGAAGAAAGTTGGGAAAGTTGACTCTCTTCTCTTGAAAAACCATCAAGATCATTTATACTTTCGGGTTGGTTCGTTCCAAGTGATGCGGGTGTTGCTTCTTTACTTGACATTTTATTATTTATGATTGTTTTTGTGTTTCGTGTTTTTGGCAACGTGTGGAGTTTTTTGGTGGCTTTTAATTTACCCGGATTTAAGTTATCGAATACATTCAAAAATTTTGAAATTCGCGACGCGCTCTTCATGATTTGATTTTATTTTATTTTATTTTTATTTTATTTTTTAATTAATGGATAGAAAAATGTCAAGACTACCAATTTTACAGGCTGATTCAACAGTTTCATCGTACGATGATGTTGAGTCAAAAGAGTCTACTGCTCCAACAACACTGAATCATATCACCAAAGAGTTTGAAGAGTTCTCTAATCAATCAACAGAGGATAAATTAAATCGTTTAATGTTTTTGGTTCAAAAGAGTAAAGTTTATAGTGGGATTTTGGCTGATCGATTACAAGAACATGAAGTTCAAAAATTAAAGAGAAAGCAAGACGCTGAGGAGAATCCAAATTTGGAAAAAAGGCCTCGATTAGGAAGTAGTAGAAAGTCTAAAAGGGTACAAGGACGTAAAGGTCAAACAAATATTATGGATTTATTAAAACGTGCCAAAGAAGAAAGAGAATATCAAGAAATACAGATTAAAGATAATAAAGAAAATACTTCTAATTTAATGCCACAACCATATCTTTTAAAAGATTGTACAATGAGACCTTATCAATTAGAAGGAACTGAATGGTTGATTACATTATATGAAAATGGATTAAATGGTATTTTAGCTGATGAAATGGGTCTTGGTAAAACAATCCAATCAATTGCATTTTTATGTTTTTTAATTGAAAAAGGAATTAAAGGTCCTTTTTTAATTGTTGGTCCATTAAGTACAATTGCAAATTGGAAAAATGAATTTAAAAGATTTGCTCCAGATTTAAATATTTTATTATATCATGGTACAAAAGAAGAAAGAAAACAAATGTTAAAAGATAAATTATCATATAAAAAAAGTATTATGCCAATTGTTATAACATCATATGAAATTATTTTACGTGATAAATTTGAATTATCAACATTTGAGTGGTCATATTTAATTGTTGATGAAGGTCATAGATTAAAAAATATGAATTGTTTATTAATTAAAATTTTAAAAAGTTTAAACAGTTTAAATCGTTTAATTTTAACTGGTACACCATTACAAAATAATTTAAATGAATTATGGAGTTTATTAAATTTTATATTACCTGATGTTTTTCAAGATTTAAATATTTTTCAACAATGGTTTGATTTTTCAAAATCAAATATAAATTCAAAGAAAAAAGATCAAAATCAAAATTTATTTAATGATGGTAATGTTAAAGAAGATCTTGTTAGTAATCTTCATGCAATTTTAAAACCTTTTATTTTAAGACGTTTAAAAAAAGATGTTATTAAAGATTTAGTAAGTAAAAGAGAATTAGTTATATATGGAAGAATGACTGATACACAATATAAATTATATGATATGTTTTTAACAAAAAAAAATACTAATTTAATTAAACGTCATCTTATTGAAGTTTGTATGAAAGATATTTTAATTACAATGAATATTAATAATGGAAATGAATCAAAAATTACAATTGATGATATTAATGATTATTTAAAGAAGAATGTTGATAATGTTGATAATTTAAGATTAAGGAAGAGACGGGTTTATGAAAATGAAAGTAAAAGTGAAAGTGAATTTGAAAGTGAAAGTGAAAGTGAAAATAAAAATGAACAATCACAACCACAAGTAGTATTATCATTAAAAGATCAAAAAATTCAGAAATTATATTTAAAATCATTAAAACAAATATCTTCCAAAAAGCTTCAAAATCCTCTAATGCAATTACGATTAATTTGTGATTCACCATATCTTTTTTATTACCCATGGTTAAATGATAATGAAACAATTGATGAAAGAGTTTTAAAAACATCAGGTAAATTACAATTATTAAATCAACTTGTACCAAAATTAATTTCAACAGGTCATAAAATATTAATATTTTGTCAATTTGTTGAAATGATGGATATTTTAGATGAATGGGCAACAGATTTAAATAATTGGAAAACTTGTCGTATTGATGGATCTATGGCACAAAGTGAAAGACAAGAACAAATCGAATCATTTAGTAATAATAAAAATTACAATATATTTTTATTATCTACTAGAGCTGGAGGTCTTGGGATTAATTTGACAGCTGCAGATACTGTAATCATGTTCGATAGTGATTGGAATCCACAGCAAGATTTACAGGCGATGGATCGAGCACATCGGATTGGACAGGAGAAACCAGTTAATGTTTACAGGTTGGTTATGAGCAACAGCGTGGAGCAATTATTACTAGAAAGAGCAAATGATAAGCTTAAGTTGGAACATGTCGTTATTGGAATGGGGGATTATAAATTTGATACATTGAAAAGAGGAAAGAAGAAGGTTTCGGTAGAAGAAGAAGAAGATGCAAATGTTATTTTAGACAAGCTTCAAGGATTGTTAAAAGAAGAAAAGGAACGGAGACGGGATATTGTAGATAATGTGATTGGAGAAAAAGAGTTGAATGAACTTTTGCGGCGTATAGATATTTAAATAGGAGTAATAGTGAAATTAAAAATTAACTACTTAAACGTTAACGGTTAAAACGTTGGAAGATCTTTAAATTTTGCATATAAATAAAACGGCAATCTCAACGTTTCTGTTAATTAATTATTAAAAAAGTCACTTTTTTTTTTATTTTCACAGGTTTCGAAATACGAGCTGCTTCTTTTGGGAGTTAATCCAATTTTTTTTTTAGAAATTTAAATTTTGAATTCTTCAAATTTGAATATTTAATCTTTTTTATATATTTCCTTTCGCCTTGATTATCTCTACTTTTTTCAAAATGTCTTTTCCCCAGGACTACAACGAACTCAATTTACTGTCTCATCAGTTGCAGCTGCAGAAACCCAAAGATGTGCTCCAGTTCTGTGCAAACTACTTCAACAAAAAATTAGAAGAACAGCGAGAGGGACTTAGGTCTGCAGCGAAAGGCGCTGTTCCAGCCGATACTGATACACCTCCTACTTTCAACCTCAACAACTTTAACAAACCCTCTGGATACTTCAAAAATGGTGCAAGAGAAACCGTGGATCCTACTACTCCTTCCAACTTTGGTCAGGAGAAAGATGACCCTACTGTTAATGATGCTCCTTTATTTAGAACCCCTTTTGATCAGGATCCAAAAGCCATACGCAGACCCCCGTCTCCTGCCAGGTCCCCCTTTCAAAATAAAACCTTTTCATTAGCTGGTACGAAAAGAACTGCCATTGAGGCCAATACAGATCCACTGGCTCCTAATTCTAATTCTAATTCTAACTATAGATTGCAACTTCCACAGATTACAAATCTCACGAATATAGATAGAACTATTAATCGTAGAGTTTCCGTCTCTGCAGAAAGTATGCCTACTACTACCAATGATTCTTGGAAACCCCCATATCGGCAATTGGACCCAGAACAAATTACAAGATTGAAAAACACTGTCACTACTTCTTTCCTTTTCAAGAATTTGGATTCTACAAGTTTGGATTTAGTAATACATGCGATGGAAGAGAAAACTTCTAATCCTGGTGATATTATTATAAAAGAAGGCGACGAAGAAGGTGAATATTTCTATATAATTGAAACTGGTAAAGTAGAATTCACAATAAATGGTAATAAAGTTAACTCCGGTGAATCCGGCTCTACTTTTGGTGAGTTGGCTTTAATGTATAATGCTCCAAGAGCAGCTACTGTTATATCTGTTACACAAACTATTTTATGGGCTTTAGATCGTGTTACTTTTAGAAGAATTTTACTTGAAGAAACATCAAAAAGAAGAGCAATGTTTGAAAGTTTTTTAAAAGAAGTTCCTTTATTAAAAGGTTTACAACATTATGAATTATTTAAATTAGCTGATGCTTTAGATACAAGAACTATAAATCCAGGACAAATTATCATAAAAGAGGGCGATTTTGGTGAGGAATTTTTTATAATTGAATCAGGTAAAGTTAAAGTTGAAAAAAATGAAAATTTTATATCAATTTTAAAGAAAGGTGATTATTTTGGTGAAATTGCTTTATTAAGAAATGTTCCAAGACAAGCAAGTGTTATTGCAATAACTGAATTAAAAGTTGTTGTTTTACTTAAAAGTGGATTCGATAGATTATTAGGAACTGCTGTAAATGTTTTAAAAGAAAATGATCCTTTAAACATATCATCATAATTTAAATTTAAAACTTTGAATATCTTATAGATAATAACTACTAACGTTTTTTGGAAATTGTTTTTGTTCAATATAATCTACCATAGCTATACAATATATTTTTACTTATCATTATCATTATCATTATCATCATTTAAAATTAAACTTATATTTATTCACTTATTTGCTTGATTTCTACATATTTGACATTTCAGTGATTTCACCGATAAAAAACCAATTTGCCTATTATAGAGTATAATTATAATTAGCGCTATATCCTATAATATTTAGTAAGCAAAATAGAATCTTACGCCTGACGTAATAAACTTGAATGAATATTTAAATGGTTTATAACTTTATAGGCTACATCTATGCATATTATTAATATTGATCCCAATGAATTCGAAGCTTTTAATCAACGATTTTTATATTGCAATTGTGCTGTATCGGTTTAAATTTCTTACATATTTGGGGTTCCTTGAACCAAACAGAACATTAAAAATCAAGAAATATCCTTCAAAAAAATAGATAAATAAATAAATTAATATAAACCTATATATAATTTATATTTTTACAGATTTTCCACTTTAAATCAAGGTTTGTTTTTAAAAGGAAAGTAAAATTTTCGCGTCGCGTTTTTTGGTGGTGTTCCTAGAAACCACTACAAATTTTAGATGCGCTTTGCTGTTGCATTTATTCAAATGTAACCCCGTCCATGGTTTTATTAATTTTGATATTTGATCATGACGATCCACGCATTAGAGCTTTTTGCAAAAAAATATTACTCTTCTCAATCTTTCACTAATATAGTATACGTAAATTTTTAAACATCGAGCTATCATTAATATTGCGGTTATTGATGTCCGTCCCATTCGCATATAGATCTGATCAATCATTGGTTAATAAGTAACATTCCAACTTGTTGCTCTTTTCAAGCTCCGTTTAATATTCAAGTAGTTGTATATTTAACTTTGCGGAGGCTATCCATTTTTTGTATTCGTCAATTGATTGCCGGCATCAAATTTTCTAAAAATGGTTCATTTAATTCTCAATGTAAACACAAATTAATATCATCTTCCAATCAAACATGAAAATGTAGATTGATTCTAAACTTTATACAGGTAAATTCTGTATAATTAGAAAATACGCCCCTATTTATTGAGCTGTGGATTTTATTTAACTTATATAGGTATTAAATCCAATTCAAAGTTAACGTTGGTTCAAGGAATCCGGATCCAACGATGGGATGACACAATGACTGTGTAGTGTAGGTAATGCTTTTTCAATGTTTTTGATGAGTTCATTTTCAAAGGATTTGGATCTTGTTTCTTCTTGGGGTGGATTGTAATTTTTACTGAAGATAAAATATATTGTACCGTATTGAAGTTTATACGATATATACAAATTATATGATTTGAACTGTATATGGAAAAGTCTTCTTTATAATTTTTATGATTTTTTCTCAACGAGTTTTAATTTTTAATGGTATAATCATTTTATTTTCAATTGCGTATAGCTTTGTAGGTTGATATATTAGTTAGTGATCATATTTAATTGTTTGATAATCTATTATTGTATACGTAATTGGCCATTGACTGATTATAATTAAGGTATTCATATAAGGATATACCGATATATGATATAGGAACATAACAACTTTTTTAACAAATTTCAAAAAGTGAACTCAATTGGGATTCATTGTGAAATGCCAATTGTAATTGAAAACAGGACTTTTTATGGAACAGAACCTACGTATAATGGTCAATTTTTGACCTTCTATAGGGGACCAAATTATACATATACCAAATAAAAGACTTAGGTAATGTATTCCTTGGGCGCTACGCTTGTTTCCTGCTTTTTTAAATGAATATTAAAACCAGGTAACATGCTCATCAATAAGATGTTAGATGAACAAGCTTAAGTCTAATGAGCTCCACGAGTGTATTGAATTTTTTGAGAGCAGCCGGTTTTATATGTTGTCCTATTGTTTGTTTCAAAAGAACAACACCTTTTTATTGTAACACCTTTTATCTTTTACAATACTTTTATCTTATATATAATTATAACATCTTATATTCTTTTTACCTTCTTATTTACACATATATTACACATTTCATTACTTTATCTTAAACATATAAAAGTTGATTTAAAATTCCTGTCGAGGTCGCCACACTAAACTATTGTGCTTTTGGAATACAACTTAAATGTATCAATATATATATATATATATATATATATAATATAAACAATGGTGTTCCGATCAAAAAAATGTGCTCTAAAAAACTTCTTATAAGAAAACCTATCCTTGAGCTCAGAGAAAACTAATCATCACAAAAAGAGGCTCACGTAATAAAATGTGATGTAAGCCTATATCAGCAGTAGTATAGCTATGTTGTGCCTTTACTTTCCACTTACACATACTTTATACCCACCGGAACTACAAAAGAGGCCTTTGGTGTAGTCATTGGGCCCATTACAAAATCACCAGCAGCACCAGTACCTATGATGTACTTCCCAGTGTTCCCCGACACCGGACTGTTGAATTTAACAATTTCACCAACATCACCACCTAGCTTCTCGGAGGCCGGACTTTTAATTTTACCATTTCCAATCGGTAGCGCGGCACTGATTGAAGCCACTGCAAGTAAAAATATAGTATATTTCATTGATGGTGTTGAGTTAAGAGATTAATTATAATTATAAGAAAACCGAGAGGTAAGCTCCCTTTTATAGAAAATGGACCAGTTGCGCCAAAAAGCCATATGACCTCTTGTTGACTGATCAAGAGTGTCTGCTCCCGAACAAGATTATAAGCTTATACAATGTAATATACATATATCCTGCTCTAATAAACATCTGATCTATCTTTTATAAATCACAAATGACTAATTATATATTAACGTAACAGATCATAAACAGCTACATAATCACCATAACTGTTATAGTATGAATTCCTAACCGGAATATGATATTAAGGTTTTAGAAATAGCTCCTCAAGGACTCAAAAGGCATTTTAAGTTGTTTTATATCCTTGATCTTTTATTTGTGATAACCCATTTTATCATATTTACCGACTTGAAACTGGTTTATAAATGGTACAAATGAATGCATTTAGAATTATATATGTATCTATTCTAAACTAGATAGGTTGTCAAAAATATGAGATAAGTGAGATGTCATAGATCGAGGATATGAAACAACTTAAAATACTTCTTGACAATGTATACTACATACTACATAGTACCGTTGTAGCTTTTAATTACTTCTAATTATAACAGAATAATAATCAAACACTAAATAATAAATGTCAATTATAATTCTTTCGAGATCGAACGCCAATATTTTAGTTAACCAGCTAATAGCCGATAAGTTTTATTTAAATGGAGTATCTACTCTTCATACATGTGAGCTTATAGTCTAATCTTTCCTATGCTATAACTATACTGGAAACCCATTAGTGGCCAATCTAGTATAGGCCTATATAACGAACATAAGTGACCAATCTAGTATGAAAAACTTAAATATCCAACTTTATATGTTGTATATAAATAAATTTAAATAAAATAACAGTAAACAAAAAAAACAAACTACTACACATACCTATTTATCTTTGGTATGAAAAATAAGGACAAAGATAACAATTCTAAGTATGTCATGGAATAATACTAGATAAGTTATTTAGATATCATGTAAATCTAAAACTAAATAATGATGAGTCTATTTAAGAAATAAGATAATCCACAAATTCACACAAAATTATTTTCTCCATATACCGCTACTTAACAATAATATAACATTCACGATGACCGATTACCCACAACCGCAATTGAATATTGTGAACGAAATTTCCGAGTGGGTTGGTACACCAATTGACGAAAGAGATCCTGCTGAATATGGTTAAGATAATATCGTCGATCGAGGACCAGATGTAACCTACAAATATAGATATGATGATGTTCCCCCAATGTCTCGGATTTGATAACTGTCAGAATTCATGCAATACGATGTTTGTGTAACATATGATGACGGTACTTTCTGGATAGCTACGAGTTTAAAAAATTCAGGAAGGAAGGAATATGTACCATATTTACAATTCAATGAATCTTATATTGAAAAACACAGAAAATTCCGAGAACTATTCGCTAGTTTTGGGGATGTTCCTCTTCCAAGCAAAGATAGAAAAGAGGGAAATATAATTTCAAGAGTGTTTGTTGAAAATGTTGGAAATTTGAATATCCGTTCAAATAAGCATACTCCTAGCAATTTATAATTACACTATCAGAAGCTCTTATTGATTAGTCTATATAATAATATATCCGGTATATTTACTTAATATATAATAAATAATTTATAAACATATGTGATTTAAAGGATTACTAAGTGGAGAATAATAAATGAAACTTGGAGATGCCTAATATGTGTTTAATGAATATCTGACCAATTATAGGGCTGATCTTGATGGGAGCCTAGAGGTACTAGCCATTAGGTTTGCGAACATCTGTTGAGAACAAATAAAAAGACTGTAAACCACCCCAAAAGTCGATGGAATTCAGAGGTCTAAAAGGTGTCATGTACGATAAGTTTCATAGAGAAATAAATTAATTTACGTTTGAATATCAATTAAAATTCAACATCGATTTAAATTCGGAGGGAAGAGTGACTGTCATGATTAATATACATATATATATCCTATATTAGTTCTATACATTTTAAACTTTCTTGATATTAAATGTCTTATAATTAATTAAACTGTAAATTTCCTCACTTTTTCTTGTATATTCCATGTCACACAAAAGCAAAATTTTTTGAAAAAAACATAGCACCATTAGCGATATAGAGTTATGACCATAACAAAGTCTGATTACGAATTAGCATGCAAGAAGTTGTTTGAAATTAGAAGTAAACTCAATGATATTTTAAAATTAAATTCTATTAGGGTAGAAGATATTTTTCGATATTATCAGGAAACACAATCAATTGTGAGAGCTTTGTTACTTAAACGCTTCATAAATCCAAATTTAAATACAATCACAAACAGAAACAGAGAAAAAGGAGGAAGAAAAAAAAATGAGTCAAATCCAGAAGAAATCCGAGAACTATTTAATAAGTATATGAAAACAATTGATGATACTCTTCTGTTATTATCTGAAAGTTTTATATTTGTTGGAATGAACGATCATATAGCCGCTCAATATTCTAGTCTTTTAATAATTAAAAGAATGCTTGATCAAATTAATAAAACACCAAGAACTTATGACATTGAAACGATTATACCAATAAAATCCAAACTTATTAAAATAAGAAACATTCTTGATAATTATGATATTGAGAAAGCTGTTGAAAATGAAGATGATCTATATATGATGCTTAATCACAGATTTCAAGATTGTGCTGGAACTTTAATTTCAGTTGAAAATGATTATCATAATATTGCAATACCCAGCATTGATAAAGCTTTGCTACCTCTCATCGACTCATTATTAAATATAAAAATGAAAATAAATACTCTTTCTTCCATTTGATTGAATATGTTTTTATTATCAGAAAGCTCCGATGGCAAAGAGGATACAATATTATTGTCAATAAATAATGAATTTGACTCATTAAAAACATCTATATTTAATTTAAAAATTAGAGTAATTAAGACTCGACATATTGACCCTACAGTTGAGTTACAAGGTGATGCACTAGTAAATTCCCTTATGGATGAATGTGAAATTATGTTTTGTGATTTTTATGCAACCAATGGTGATTGTGAAGAATCGATGGATGATACATTAAAACCATTATATGACGAATTGGTGAGTATAAAATATGCTTTAGATACATCATTTATAGATGATCGTTGGAAATTGCATAAAAAAAGGCTCGCCGATTTGTTATCCTACCAAAAAAGGGTACAAATATTTTATCTTAATTATATCTTAAACGACAATTGGGGCGACACAAAAGATCAACCTCTTCAAGGTCAAGAAATTGTTTCACATATGATTGGACGATGTTTTTCATTGATTAGTAAAATATTAGAATCAAATAAACCAGTTTCAGAGCATTTGAGTCTTATTTATGATCAACTTCAGTTCATCAGATATAACTTAATTAAGTGGAGAAATTTTCCACCTAATGTGATGTCTGCACAGCAACATCAATCTAAACTTGAAAATCTGTGGGACTAAAAGCTGAATTGGCAAAAATTGACAATAGTAGAGTCGATATAAACTTCTTAGCTTACGATGGATCAATTCCATTGGGTCAGGATGTAGTTAGTGCAGTGTTAAGTGAGTGTGTTTGTATTGCCGAAGAGGTAGCAGTAGTGTTGCAAACACAATCCCTGGTAGAGAAAGATGATGAAATCTGAAGAAGATAACTGGGAGCTTAGATACCAATCGAAAATTAAACAAGACAGAAGAATAGTTTCATAAAAAGTATAAATGCAGAGCCCGGCATTTCTCGAAAAATTCAAACCCTTGGCGGATTTTATATTATTATAGTTTCCATGTTCACAATCTATCTCAACTTGAAAGGTAAGTTTCAGAAATATCGATACACAGTCGAAGCCCATTAGGGGCCATTTGAAATATCCCGGCAGAACACATACAAAACTTACGGAATATATTTATATATACTTTTGCTCGAGATTTGTATTTATCAAGTTTTGGTCTATACAAGAGAAATCCTTAATTTATAACAATTTATCACTGTACCAAGGATATATAAGAGTCGTGATTGAGACTTTTAAAGATTTTCTTCATTTTTGATTAAGTTATTGATTATTGTGTTTTTTATCTTTCAGACATATTCTTGCTACATGTAGAGTTTCTATTTTTATTTCGAGATTATTTGCTTGTTTTTGAGATCCTCTCATACGAAAATTTCAGTTAAAAATCTCAGCTGAATTTTCATGGAGATATATAAATACTAAACATCAACTTCTATGAAAACGGTAACCTGTTATCATTTGAAGAATTTGAGAGTTTGATCATATTCATATTATAAGCGCCTCGATGATGAACTTGTTGTTTAGCACTTTATTCGATATTTACTCAAACGTTAGATTTCTGTAGACTATACCAAATATTACCAAAATAATTTTTATTTACTTGAGATTCTATTAATTAGTCAAAATACGTTGATGAGCGTTAAATTTAATTTTCGAAAAACAATTTGGCGTTTTATAATAAGAGTAAATTATTAATTTCAACTTAACTTCTTACATATTTGATTTCACAAAAGCAAAAATTCAAAACATCATAATCTTCACAATGTCCGATCAAGAAGCAATAATATGTGAAGCCCTTTCCAAGATTAGAAATGATACCAAGGAGTTATTATTTTTAGAATACATTAAGGTAAAAGATATTTATCAACAATGCAATGAAACAGAATCAGTTATTAGAAAGCTTTATATGTTTATGGAACAACAACCAAAAAACAACAAGAAGAAGACAAAAAAGAAAAAAAAGAAAAATAATTCTAAAGCTAAAATAAATCGAAAAAGATTAATACATAGTCAGGATTTGGATTTATTGATTGATGATGTTCTCAATTTAATTTCTATAGCGTTTATATCTATTGGGATGAAAGATAATATATTCGCTCAGCACTCTGCGCTGATAACAATTGAAAGACTACTTAATACAACGGCTTATAATATAGAAGCGATTATACCAATGAAATCCAAACTTGCTGAAATAGAAACCATACTTAATAATTATGATACCAAGAAAATTGAAGATGGCAGTGAATATGAATATCTAGAAAATGAAGGAAGGGAGTTGTATTATCTAATTGAGACCAAATTTAAATTATGTGACGAAAGGTTAACTTTAATCGAAACTTCTGCTAATTTTGCAACACCTATGTCAAGCATTGATAATACTTTATATCATCTTCTGGAATATTTGTTAAATTTTAAAACAAAGATAATTACTCTTTCCTCGGTTTCAGTATACCTTTTTTCAAAGAAAATGGATAAAACTTCATCAGAAACTCCTGAAAAAGAAATACTAATAGAAGAAGAAATCAAATCATTGAAAACGGATTTAGAAAATTTAAAGAAAGAAATAATAAAAATATTTAAAAAGAACAAACTCAAATCAGAAGATGATGAAGAACTTATTTTTTCCCTTTTTGATGAGTGTGAAATTGATTTGGCCGATTTTTGTGCAAATCATTTTAACTATGAAGAACTAATGGATGATACACTAAAACCAATACATATAGAATTGCTGAATATGAAATATTCCATGGGTATATTAATTTCAAACCATCGTTGGAAAGTTCAAGAAAAGTTAGTGGATTTGGTTTCGTTACAGAAGAGCTTACAAAATATTGATTCCTTAAGAAGTTATGGCGTTTTTTGTAATGACACAGGAGAACCTCTAAAAGGTCAGTCTACCCTTTCATATCTGATTGGACGATGTTATTCTTTAACTAGCAAAATATTAGAGTTAAATGAACCGATTTCAGAGGTTTGGTTTCCTTTGTATAATAAAGTTGCAGCCTTTAGGAGAATTTTAACTAATCTGAAACGCTCCGAGTCGTTTATAACTACAGAAGATATAACTATGTGTCGATCTATAATGATGCAACTTTTTTCTGATAAAAGAAGCAAAACGCCGTACATCATGGCTGATGATGGGTCAATCCCTTTAGGTTATGGTCCAATTAGTGCCATGTTAGATGAATGTTGTAATACCTATCAAGATTTAGAAATAAATTTAACAAAAGATGCAAGTGAAAAGGGGCCAATTTTAGGGAGGTTAATTGAAAGCTTAGATATCGAATCAAGCAAAACAGCTTCAAAGAAAACAGTTTCGGGGAAGGATAAATAGAATACTGACGCTTTAGTTTCATCATTGATGGTATGACTTATGAATGATAAGCATGATCATGAGGAGACAAAGAGGCTGACCCATCTTATCATCAATATTTGATTTTATTCATAATAAAATACATTATTAATACTAGAATTGAATTTAATTGCACCAGTTACTATAAAAATTCTTACGCAAATTTAATCACTTTTTGACAATTTTTGCCATAGTTGCATAGTGCAGTTCAATGCATGTACATTGCATACCTATTTATCTTCGGCATAACAAGAAGATAACTGTAATTATCTCTTGTATAAGTAAATTGAAACAATAAAAAAGAAGCTACCTAAGTTGGTAAACATAAAGCTATCACATAGATCTAAAAATAAATAATGATAAAATCTATGTAAGAAAGAAGATAATCCACAAATTCACACAAAATTATTTTCTCCATATACCGCTACTTAACAATAATATAACATTCACGATGACCGATTACCCACAACCGCAATTGAATATTGTGAACGAAATTTCCGAGTGGGTTGGTACACCAATTGACGAAAGAGATCCTGCTGAATATGGTTAAGATAATATCGTCGATCGAGGACCAGATGTAACCTACAAATATAGATATGATGATGTTCCCCCAATGTCTCGGATTTGATAGAACTGTCAGAATTCATGCAATACGATGTTTGTGTAACATATGATGACGGTACTTTCTGGATAGCTACGAGTTTAAAAAATTCAGGAAGGAAGGAATATGTACCATATTTACAATTCAATGAATCTTATATTGAAAAACACAGAAAATTCCGAGAACTATTCGCTAGTTTTGGGGATGTTCCTCTTCCAAGCAAAGATAGAAAAGAGGGAAATATAATTTCAAGAGTGTTTGTTGAAAATGTTGGAAATTTGAATATCCGTTCAAATAAGCATACTCCTAGCAATTTATAATTACACTATCAGAAGCTCTTATTGATTAGTCTATATAATAATATATCTGGTAATATATATCCACTTTTCAAAAAATTTTAAGAATTGGAAAGCAAAAATAAACAATTTATAAATCAATGTATTTTAATAGATCAACAAGTACTAGTGGGGAATCAGGGAGTGTCTTCTTCATGTAAGGGCTTATCAAGTGGTAATTAAAAGCTCTAGAGAGTTGCAGTATCACCAATTTTCTTGTTTTCATCAGCAAAATCTACAAGTATGTGAATCTGGTATGGTAAATTCCTTGACAAACTCTAAATAGCATCGCACTAGATAGCCGATAAATGTTGTAGTTTCGGTTAACTATTTTTTATGTGATTGTCCATTTCATGGGTAATATTAATATTGTATACTTTTATAGAAATAAATGCTTTTAAATTTCCTTTTATATATTAAGCTACATTGTAGTTTGATATTATATAACAGGTTCTTTTATAAATATATATACTTGTTAAACAGTTTAATGGCCTCCACCACCAATTTCAATAGTTGGTGGACAACCTAATGTTTTCTTTAAACTTCCATAAATTGTAAATTGTAATGAAGTTAAAGTACCAATCATTACCAAACGAGTTGGTAAACCAGCAAATGAACCAACAACACCAAGTTGTTTACTTAATTGAATTAATAAACCAACTGTTGACTGTCCTGGGGCTTTTTTCGTTTTATTAACTTTTGATAATAATGTATCAGCAGGTTGTGATACAATTGCTGCCATACAACCAGCAATAACACCTGATAATAAGTTAATACCAACAACTGAACCATCAGATAATTTTTCTTTTGGTGTTGGTATAAAACTATAAATGAATGCAGATGCACGTTCATAAGTTAAGAATTTTGCAATGTTATAAGGTATTTGTTTGAATAAAATTGGAGTGAATCCATTATAAAAAGATCCAACACCTTCTTCTTTTATAATTCTTGAAAATCCACCAACTAAACCATTTGCAAAACTTGGTTGAGAAACAAGACGAATACGGGTCGCCTCTAATGGACAAAGAGCGATATCAGCAAAGAATTCAGCAATTGCCGAAGAACCAATATAAACCGCATCTTTATATCGAGTTGCCGTTTCAATTCCTAGGTTATCAATAAATACCTTCTTAAACAATTCGTAGCCACCGAATTTAAAAGCGCCCTGCATAGAATAACCTAAAACTGTTGGACCAAGACCAGTTGTGAGAGTAGTCGCACCTTCATTTTTGATAATTTGCCTAGCAGATCCCAGCATACCCTTATTATAAACGACTGGATCCAATTGGATTCTTGTTTTGATAACATCGATTGGAGTCATTGCACCATGGGTAACACCACACCCAACTGCCCCAGCAAGTGCAAACTTAGCATAGTCGGTGACAGTAAATACTGGAAGAGGCTTGTGTTCAACAGATGTAGTACTGGCCATTTTAAACTTTATATTAATACTAGTAAAGTCTTTAACTATACTGATGATTTAAGATGAAATATATATTAAGATCTTAAAAATAGAGGTTGAGGATTAACCATCTTTATATAGCTAAATATTATATAGTGATATGATATATATTGCGATATATGTAAGGTTGATGATTGGATATGATCTTATCCCTTTCAGCCTGTTACCTTAAGTATGTTTTTTTCTTTCAATGAAATTCTTTTAAGATAAAAATTAATTCGGAATTTATCGTTTGAATTTATTTATTCAGCAATATAATACTATATGCATATGATCGCTGCAGCTAGTTATGGGGTATTAACGTTGGACTAGCTTTATCTTACCCTATAATTATAATTGGATTCTGGATTTTTGAATAAGATAACTCTCTATAATCCTTACTATTAGTTATAAAATTATTAGTCGTTGAGAATTGAAGGTTGAAGATCGAAGCGTTCAATGACTATTGTATATTAGCAACTTATATTTATATAACGGATATCGATGTTGAAAAAGTGTTATATGCATAGTTGACGTTAATTATAAACAATTCTAAAAGGGTCCATTCAGTGCACTATATTATTTATATACGTAATATATATCTGTGCCACGTGCACTCAAGAAATGCTATTATTATTAGATATAGCCTATAGTATCAGATTTACTAAATCTAAATTTGAATTTTGTTATGAATCCTATGACAGTAGAATAATCAATTGTGGGTATATGGAACATCATTGAAAATAAGAAAAACATTACTTTAATTTTAATATATGCGCCTTTGCATATGGATATGGTAAATCGTTTTAACGCTGGTGTTCTTTAAAGTCTTTCTTCCCTCATATCTATAATACATTAATTAATTAGCTATAGCTCTATATTTGGGACAACTATTTACCACTAAGTTTCATTGGTTTTATCGATAGTTACATACGTACAGAAATATATCTTTTTTTCTGAATGCTATAGGAAACTTTTAAGGCCTTAATTTTTGATAAATTGTTAGGAGAGCTCAAGAAATCCTTGGCCAATTATAGGTGAAGATCTCGTGTTTTTGCACTACTTTCACAACGCAATAGGACTCAGTTTTATAATACTCATTATCAGTGCGCTAATATTCCCTAGACCTTAGATAATTAAGAGGATGCATATGAAACTTTGCCATTCATCAAATAGACATAATTTTTTATATGTATATACCGGTATGCTCTATTAATATTTTATTAGATTGCTTATATCACTATCGATACTTGTTACTCAGTAATCATCATGATTTTAATTAAACGTTCGCAATTAAACTAGTTCTCTTGCTAGATCTCACCATACCATGGTTAACGTTATCTATCACAAATTTAATGTCGTCTTTCTTCAACAAAAGTTGGTAATAAATTATTCGCGACTGCTTTAGCTATTAATATTGCTGGTACTATGACATCGTATTTACCATCTGCAGATGTTCGTCTGGTGAATAATTTGTATATTGTTAACGTTTACTAGAGAAACACTGGAATCAAGGCTTTAAGCCACCATCAGATTCTTCTTTACTTAATTTTGTACCATATGTAAATATGAGTAGCTATCACCGTTAACGCTATTAATTTAAATTAAATTTTGTGTAACAGACATAATTTCATATTGACTATTAAAGCACCTGTTATTGGAGTTTTCTTATATTCTCCCGAGTTATATTATAAATAAACTAACTTGCTATAATAAGTGTTCATATTGTTTGGACCAGCTTTTTCTAAAACAGCTTGGGAATCAACTTTAAACCACTGTCAGCATATGGAACTTGAATAGCTTGATACAAAAGAGATCAACCATTACGGAGGGCCGAGATTGAAAAATATGGTCAAAAAGATCCAAAAACTAAAAATTATCGACACCAGCAGGACTCGAACCTGCGCGGGAAATCCCAAAAGATTTCTAATCTTTCGCCTTAACCGCTCGGCCATAGTGCCTTAATACTTACTGTGTAAAGGAACTCACGGTCTGTATCGCCTTGATCCTTATTAGCGGGTAAGGGCTATAAGACCGTGAGTTACTTCACATATACTGTGAAAGTAAGCTACTAATAACTTAATAGCTTACAGTAGATGTAACTGGCGGAATCAGATACAGACGACGATCAAGATCTAAACAGAAAAAATGTATTAAAACTAACCTCCCCCCCTTTAAAGTGGGATTTATCTTATGTTTATATAGATAAATCCAAAAGCTATTAATAGAAAAGTCTTAAAAGTGATAAAGAGATACAATGTATCCCAACAATGAGGTAATGAGCTCAAGAACTATGGCATGTATTTCAGAGCCAATATAAAATGCATCCAAGAAATGTTAAATGTACTCGCGAAATAATAACCAAAGGAACAACCAAAATAATGACGATGTCATGATTGTTCCTTTTTTACATACTAGTTTAAGGATGTTATTAAACTGATGCATCCGAATGTTTCCACTCAAATGTTCCGGATTAGTTTTTTCTGTAGTCATATTTTAGAAATTTGGGAGTTACGATGATGATCACTATATAATGAACAAAATGTCTATTATCTCATACAACACTGGACATTTTTTGTCCCAAATTGCTTGGTGCATGAAGTTTTGAGTTTCCACTCTTGCAATTGTTAATTACTATTAAAATTAATGATTAAAACGGTTGGCCAATCCTTTAAAATCAATTGGCAGAATTACGTTTGATTCGAAGAAAAATTAGTCCTTCAAATGTCCGAAATTAAGTAGAATAATTGTATATTTAAAATTCCCAATGTCCATTGAGATTCCTATAATCAACAAATCAAAAACAGATGATTGACGGTCAGTTGCCAGTCACTAAAACCAGCCTGATGCAATTATAATAAATATTAAAACTATGGAACGCTATAGGATTATTTGAAGCCACATGAAACTCTAGATTTGGGATATTTTAAACCGCGATTATTGTTTTAATTTCCCCCACCATATTTCATCCAATCTCTTTGCAGCTTCAAATATTGGTTTAATTTGGTTACTCGCCGTACTGTCCTAGATGAGCCCAGCTCATGACCATATGTTGATGTTTGACAATACTATGGATTACCGACTAGTTCATTATTGGTTTACGTAATTTAATAACTGAAAGCTAATATCTTTAAATGGCTACCTAAATATTAATTATAGCACTCTTTCTTCACGTCAGTCTTCTTCTTGATCCAAATACATTGTTTAATTAGATGTAGCGCGGCAACTCATGATAATGATCAACTTCAAGAGTTGAGTGATCTTATCTGCGGAGTCCCCATTACCATTAAAATGCTGACCTAGTATTAAAATCTGTAGCTGACCATCTTAAGGCAAATCGCATAACTATTTCATCTTGTATTTAACATTGAGTCCAACACGGGTAGAATCCTCCTTAAATCTTGCACCTGTATGTAAATAGACTTCCGTTGAACTTAATTGATCATAAGATGCTTTATATGTATGGTAATCTTAAGAACTTGCAACGTTTTCTCATTTTAAAATGGACATTTCGGCAATTAAAAATGAAAATGATCAGAAACCAGTAACAGAATATACCTAATCTCTAGATCTAATCCTGAATACCCTTCTGAAAACGTAAATATTGAAGATCGCTAGTCAGTCATATGGAGCTGTTCTTACAAACCATAAACATATCCAGTTGACGGATTACCAGTTAAAACTTAAGTGATGGTTGATAACTTATAAAAGTACCGGATAAGCCATTTAAGATATTTAAATATTCTATGGATGTTCACATTTAAAAAGCTTCTATTATGAGTGATGACTAAGAAAGAAAAGTGTATGCGTCATCCAAAGTCCAAAAGTTTTGAAACTTTGAAAATTTGAACAAAATAATAAACACCAAAATTTATAATATTTTTTTGTTTTCTATTACTTCCATTTTCGCATTTCCTCTTTTTCTCTTTTCCTTTGTTTTTTCTTTGTTTTTTCTTTATATCATATCTTTCTCTTTACTTCCCATGAGTTGTCCAATAGTATATGCCAGTTCAACAGATTCCACGCCATCATCTTCAAATTCCTTGTCTTCATCTTTTGCCCAAAAACATTCATCAATATCCCGTCATGGACCAACAACATTAGATGTCCCCGGACTAACGCGAAGTAAAACAAGTCCAAATGGTACCATTTCTTCTTCCGATATCGGTTCTAAACTTGTTATTGTTATGGTTGGCCTCCCTGCTCGTGGTAAATCGTATATTACTAAAAAATTAACAAGATATCTTAATTGGTTACAACATGATACAAGAATATTTAATGTTGGTAATACAAGAAGAAAATCAAAGAGTAATTTAGGTCCTGCTCATGAACCTTTGTCCGACGATTTTATATCTATTCAACCTCATGATCATTATCATGAACATGATGATGTCGATGATGTTCTTACTATTACTGATAATGTAAATAGTCATGAACATGAACAAGAACATGATGCAAGTTTCTTTAATGCTGATAATTCAGAAGCCGCTTCTTTACGTGAGACATGGGCTATGGAAACATTGGATGAATTATTAGATTATGTTCTTGATGGTCCAGGATCAGTTGGAATATTTGATGCAACAAATACAACAAAAAAAAGAAGAAAAAGAGCAATGGAAAGAATTAGAAATAGATCAAATGGTCAATTAAAAGTTTTATTTTTAGAATCAATTTGTAATAAATCATCAATTTTAGAAGAAAATATAAGATTAAAATTGTCAGGACCTGATTATAAAAAAATGAATAAAAATTTAGCAATTAAAGATTTTATTGATAGAATGAAAAATTATGAAAAAGTTTATGAAACAATTGATGATGATGAAGCAGATAATTATGAAGATGAATCATTTCAATATGTTAAAATGATTAATGTTGGTAGAAAAGTTGTTTCTTATAATATTCATGGTTTTTTATCTGGCCAAGCAGTTTCATTTTTATTTAATTTTAATTTAACTGAAAGACAACTTTGGATTACAAGGCATGGTGAAAGTGAAGATAATGAAGAAGGTAGAATTGGTGGTGATGCTCATTTAAGTTTAAAAGGTCAAAAATATTCAAAAGATTTGGCAATATTTATGAATTATAAACAATTAGAATTTAGAAAAAAACAATTAAATAATTTTTCATTTAAAAATGAAAGAATTTTATCAAGAAATGGTTCTCATCCATCAACTCCATTATCAGAACCAAAAGAAGGGAATTTTTGTGTTTGGACAAGTATGTTAAATCGTACAATTGAAACTGCAAAATATTTTGATGATGAAAAATATTTTATAAAAGAAATGAGAATGTTAAATGAATTAAGCGCTGGTATATGTGAAGGATTAACATATAATGAAATTAAAGAACGTTATCCTGAAGAATATAAAGCAAGACAGCTGGATAAATTAAGATATAGATATCCTGGTATTGGTGGAGAATCATATCTTGATGTTATAAATCGTTTAAAACCAATTATTGTTGAATTAGAAAGAATGGAAGATAATATTTTATTAATTGGTCATCAAGTTGTAACAAGAGTTTTATTAGCATATTTTATGAATTTGGATAGATCAATGATCAGTGAATTAATTGTTCCATTACATTCAGTTTTTGTTTTAGAACCAAAACCTTATGGTGTTGAATGGGCAGTTTATAAATGGGATGAAGAAACTGGTTGGTTTTATCATGTTCCACATGATTTTCCAACAAATGGATTTTCAAAACCAATTCAACCAATTGATCATGATATTACTCATGAATTTTCAAATGATATGTCTTATATTAAATTTCCATCTTCTGCATCATCACAACAAAATTTAACTTTACCAAATGTTTTAAATAAAAGATTAATGAAAAGTGCATTATTGAATGCAAATGGAAATTCAAATGGAAATGGAAATGGACTTGGATTTGGAAATAATACTACAAATTCATCTAGTACAAGTTCAGGAACTTCATTACTTACAGCTGCATTTAAACATTCAAATACAAATACAAATTCATATCAATCAACAAATACATCATCCACATCTATTAATTCACCAAATAGGATATCATCAAATAAAAATCATTTTATTATACCAACATCTCCAAATCTTAATGCATCTCATGAGAATGAAAATGATCATTTATCTGCTTCATTAACTTCTAAATTAAATGAACTTAATATTTCTCAAAATTAACTAAACTAAATAAATCAAAAAAGATAATATTTGCTTCACAAATCATTTATTTATTTATTTTATCAACTAAAATCTTATTTTTTTTCCACCCACTAACCTAAAAAACTTTATTTATTTATATTTATATAACACTCACGATTTGATATATTAATATTCTACGATATATTAATGTTCTATGATATATTTATGTTTTTTTATACTTATTACACGCGTATATAATATTATATAATGCTAAAACCATCTAAATGATGATGATGACCCAAACGATTTAAAATGATGCAAATGATTCTTTTTTTTT
The DNA here is from genome assembly GCA_001600815.1 of Alloascoidea hylecoeti. Taxonomy (NCBI): domain Eukaryota; kingdom Fungi; phylum Ascomycota; class Alloascoideomycetes; order Alloascoideales; family Alloascoideaceae; genus Alloascoidea; species Alloascoidea hylecoeti. The sequence goes on along the minus strand of BCKZ01000033.1, from coordinate 26,298 downwards.
TCTACTTTATATACTTACCTTAAGTTGGCTTTGGCTTTGAAATCTAATATATTTTGCATATGATTTAAGTAAAAACTCAGTTCATTGTTATAAACCCAGTCAATCTATAGTAGCAATGTTTTTTTGAAATAGGCCGTTAGTATATATATAACTGTGAAATTGATTTTTGGGTTGATGGCACGTGACCAGGTTGTTGATCCGAAAAGGTATTTTTCGGATATAAATCTATTAATTTTTTTGAAGAAACGCCCCACGACACTTTTCAAAAGAACATCAATGCTAGTAAAATAATTTTATAGAGTTTTAATGCCAAAATTTTCAATTATAAAGATCAAATTTTCATATCATGCTTGTTATACCGTATGTCCATTAGTGTTGCATTCTTGCAACAAACCTTAGCTGTCGGTTTTTTGTATGCATCTTTTTTCTTTTCTTTTAGATCTGTTTGCAGCTGAAGATTTACTATTGGTGATTCCAACGTATTTAAAGGAGCATTGTGTACAGATCATGTTATGATGCGGTAATGGATCAGAATAGATTGCGAACGATGATCGGATGATAACGAAATCACAAGTTTATATTCTCGCTGCAGGCCAATAAAAGGATGTGGAATTGTAACAAGGTTGTGCATATTGCGAACCCCGAAATCATATAAATGGTGTATGAGAAAAGGGACGGAGATACTTCGATACCAGGAAAATCAGGTGGTGCTTGAGCTTGATACCAATTTGGTGGTGTTTCCAGGCAGGTCCGCCAATAATTATACAAGCCAGTCGCAAAAAATGGTTATCTCCACCGTAGACGCCATGCTAAGGTTTAACGTTTGGGATTTAGGTGACTCGTTTAGCTGAACGACACAGCAAGCGCACATAGCTGCGTGTCGGTTGCGCAATTATCAGCCCGATAACAGCGTCGTCCGGGTAGGTCTTCGGCATGATTGGCGGACCGGCCTTTATAATAAAAACACGCGAGACAAATGCGTTTGGAAAATGTGTCGCGCGTTTCCCACCCAAAACGCACGGACCAATCAGCGCACAGAAACGGATAGCCTGACATTATTGCGATTTGACGATCCACAAACTTACATTGTATATAAATGTTGTTAAATTATTTTTTTTTCCTACTTCTTGTTTTTTACACTTTCCTTTTATTTTAAATACTCCACTGATTACCAATTTCTTCCCAATTTCTTGTATAAATGGCTGGGTTATACGAGACGTTAGCAAACGCAACACAGTTGCGCTCGGGTTCAAGCGGGTTATCTGTTGATTCTGCTATACTTGATTTTTTCAATGCTTTAATAACAATTAGTATTTGGAAGCTTGCAATCGCAGGTTTATTACTTGTTTTATTGTGGGATCAAATAAGTTATATCCAAAAAAAGGGAACAATCGCTGGTCCTGCTCTTAAAATGTATCCAATCATAGGTCCATTTTTGGAATCATTGGACCCGAAATTTGAAGAATATTACGCAAAATGGAAATCAGGACCATTATCTTGCGTTTCGGTCTTTCATAAATTCGTCATTATTGCTTCAACCCGTGACTTGGCACGTAAGGTCTTATCTGCTCCTGCCTATGTCAAACCTTGTGTCGTTGATGTTGCAATTAAAATCCTACGATCTACAAATTGGGTATTTTTGGATGGTAAAGCTCATGTTGAATATAGACGTGGATTAAATGGTCTTTTCACCCGTTCCGCATTAGGTGTTTATTTACCTGCGCAAGAGAAAATTTATGATAAATATATTGAACATTTCTGTAATGTTTCTCAAAAAGAACCAATGACTTTTTTTCATGAATTCAGAGATATTAATTGTGCTGTTTCTTTAAGAACTTTTTGTGGTGAATATATTGCTGATGATCAAGTTAAATTTGTTTCTGATAATTATTATAGAGTAACAGCTGCTTTAGAATTAGTTAATTTTCCAATTATTTTACCTTATACAAAAACTTGGTATGGTAAAAAAATTGCAAATGAAACAATGAATATTTTTGCAAATTGTGCTCAGCAAGCTAAAGATCATATTGGTAATGGTGGTGAACCAACTTGTGTTATGGATGCTTGGATCAAATTAATGAAAGAAGCAAGAGAAGGTAATTCAAAAAATGATGAAAATAGAAAATTTTTGGTTAGAGAATTTACAAATAAAGAAATTTCAGAAACTATTTTTACATTTTTATTTGCTTCACAAGATGCTTCTTCTTCTGCTACATGTTGGTTATTTCAATTAGTTGCTGATAGACCTGATGTATTTGCTAAAATTCGTGAAGAACAATTAAGAGTTCGTGATGGTGATCCAAATATGCAATTAAGTTTAGATATGATTGATAATATGACTTATACAAATATGGTTGTTAAAGAATGTCTTCGTTTACGTCCACCAGTTATAATGGTTCCATATGTTGTTAAAAAACCATATCCTGTTTCTCCAACTTATACTGCTCCAGCTGGTTCAATGTTAATTCCAACTTTATATCCTGCTTTACATGATCCAGAAGTTTATGAAAATCCCGAAGAATTTATACCTGAACGTTGGTTACCTGATTCAATTGCATCAAAAGCTAAAAAAAATTGGTTAGTATTTGGTACTGGTCCACATGTTTGTCTTGGTCAAATTTATGCAACAATGAATTTTGCTGCAATGATTGGTAAAGCATGTATGTTAACTGATTTTAAACATGTTATAACTGAAAAAAGTGAGGAAATTAAAGTATTTGCTACTATTTTCCCACAAGATGATGTTATTTTACAATTTCATAAAAGAGAAAATCCTGAAATTCTATAAAATTAATTTCATTATGATAGCAACATTTATATTACAGACAATCAAATCAATTCCAATGGAGGATTGAATGATCATGAATGTAATGAATTAAATTTAATATTGCTGTAAGGACACACCATATTTTACAAACATTTTACTTTTGTCTTTTAATTTGTTATTTATAAAGTAAATACGTATATTTTTTTTTTTTTTTTTTTTTTTTTTTTTTTAGAAATGGAGGTGAATGTGATGATTAGATAAAAAAAAAAAAGATCTATAAATATTAATAAATCATATACAAGATACAAGATATATGAATTAGTTTTAATACTTGTTAAACAAATTTAAATTTAAATTCAAATGATGATAAAGAAAATTATATATTATATAAGTTATATCGGTATATATCAGCTGATTATGGTTAGAGGGTAAAATTTATAATTATAAAGACTGGAAGAAGTGGAATAGATGGTATTCGTAAATTTATTTTTGTTTTTATAATCATAATCTAAGTAGTTTAATTTCATTTTGTTTTATAATTCATTTGTTCACTTTTGATTTACATAGGGACACTAGTTTTAATGAGTGGAGAAATGTGCACACAGTGCACACATTGAATTATTTATTTAATAGACATTGTTTAGAAATGGATTTGTTATAATTAGACCTCTGAATTACATCGACTTTTGCAGTAGTCCACATTTTCATGTATTTGTTCTCACAGATCTCTTAATAACATATCAACCTTATCTATGCACATTTTCATAGACTCCACCTCTAATTCGTGTGCCAATGAAAAGAGAACCTAGAACAGCTAGCACTGGGGCCTCTAGGGGGTGACAGATTAAGGGATTCCCATCAAGAGAAACCCTTCTAGTTGATCGATATCAACTTTATAAATAAACCCCTATGCATCTTCAAGTTTTAGAAACATTATTTATTTTCATTATTCTCCACAATATTAGAAAGGTTAATGTTGATTACAGAGGCGCTTAACAATCCGATAAGGTGCGATAAGAATAAGCTTTCAATCCTTTGAATATGTATTATAAGAGCTTAATCTATAGCTAAAAATAAATAGTTTTCTACTTGTGTTTATACTAAAAATGATCAGATGGTTTTTTTTATCTATGAAAATACAATTTGGCTAATTAATTAATTACAGAGAGTGTGGATTCTAGAAGGAAAAGATGAGGAAAATACTTTAATCTATAAAATGAGAATACTCCCTTGTATTTATAATAAATTAATGAAATAATATCTTATTTATATCCATTTCCTAATATGAACATCCTGCTGCGTTTGTTTACATAAATACCGTATTCTAGCTGAGTTTGTTTACCAGTATGTAAATACCATCTTCAAGCTGTATTTATTTATTTTTATCGCATTCTCTATTTTTTTTGTTTATTTATCTTAGTATAAACTTCCTATTATAAACAAAATACTATATTCTAGTCGTCAGTGTTTATTATTAGCGCGTTTTCTATTTGTTTTAATTGTTTATATGAATGTAAGCTTGTAAATGGATATAAACCTCCTATTATAAGCAAAATATAGATTCTAATTGAAAATGGATTTAAGCTTGTATTATTAATGTTTGAGACTGTGACAGACTTATATATTTATACTTTAAAGTTATTGTATTAAATACTCAATATGAAATTGTCCGCTGAACATCAATACTGGTATATGTAGACAAAAACAATTGAGATGGTAGAAATAAAATAATGAGATTTACTGTAATATATTAAATGGAAATATATCTAATTAAACTATGGATTCTGAATGAGACGAGAATCGAGAGATATTATACTGTTTCATCTGAAGATTTCTCATTGAACCATATCTGGGAGTGTGTTTTTATACATTTCTAAAAAATCCCATTTTTTTAAATATACTGTAGAATGACTTCCTGAATTTCATTAAGCGAGATTCTAGGAAATTCTAAATCTAGAAATCAATTGCAACCAACTAAGCAGATTGAAATATAAATCATAATTCATGTAAATATATATATAGCTTCTCAGTTCCAAAAAACTCAAAACGCTTAATCACTTGCAACACAATACGAAAATTTTCCAACAACTTTTCTAGAATAATACTTCCTAAACAAAAAGAGACCAAGATACTTTTCTGAAACAGGATTAAATCAAATCCTGAGAGTTGTAAGGGCTCCCTCCTCTAATACGTTTATGAAGCTGACATCAAAGTTCAATTGCAACATTAGAATATCAAATACAATGCCTCTGTAAATACAAGAATATGTAATATTTACATCATGTAATTGACCTTATCTGAATAATAAGAACCAAATGGATAGAATGGAAATGCCTGAATATATATTGGAGTGGTATAAAGACGTTTGGGATGGTGTTTTACTTACATGTAACTACCTATAATATGCATATGCCTCCGCCATAATAACGAAAAATTATGATTCGGATGCCCTACATTATATTATAACTTATATCATGATAACAGAAAGATATTATTAAACAAATTATTGATCTAACGTTATATAAATCAAAAAACAACAACTAAAAAGTCCACTAGTGCTAGCTACAAGTGTATAGTGACTGTCAATACTATTAGTATTAATATTGTAGCATATGCTTTCTCACTATTGTTTGGTTTGTGTTATATTTCAGAAACCACATTAATTCTAAAGAAGGATTTAGAAATAGTCCTTTTACCATCATTCTCAGGATCCGGTGTACCTTTGGGGCAATATACTTTTAAAGGCATATCATCCATATTCTTTTTAAACTCAATAACAACATAAACTGATACATAAGGATTACGTCTACCCGATATCGTACGAATGATATTTGATGATTCATTATCATTATAATCTGGGTTCTTTAGAACATCATCTATTTCCTCCGTAAAAAGTTTTCTAATTGATCCAAAGTTTTCAAACATCTTTAAAACCTCTTCACCATCTTTTTTCCACCAACTGTACATTGTCTCAATTTCGAATGTTATAATTTTCGTTGGTTGAGTTTTCACTTTAATAGTTGTTTCTGGTGGTATAAATGGCATTTCTTCAATTTTTACTTGATGTAATTTAAATTTTGATTTATGATTGTTATTATTTTCCTTATCATCATCATTTGGAATTAAAAATTTATGATGTTGTAATTCTACATTAAATTCTTCCCAAGTTTTAAATAATAATTGAGTAAAGTTATCATCAAACTCATTGTCATTTGCACTTGTTATGAACTTAATACTGATATCAATTTTAAAGCCATTTAAATCATTTAAATCAATCAACTTTGAAATATCCAAAAATTCATCTAACTCTTGAAAATCACTTATAACCCATTTTAATAAATCCGTGGCAATTTTGCTAAAACTAATTAGTTTACCATTCTTATTATTAATTGTATATAAATATCTCGTTGTAAATGTTTTCTTAGTAGAGCAATATGATCTTAATCTATCATTATATTGCAGTACAATTTTTGGAATATCTTTTTGTTTCCTCCAAATAGTATTATTCTGTTTGCCTTCTCTCGTTATTAACTGTGACGAATATTGGATTTTCGAGTTGAGCATCATTTCTGCTGGTTTAGAACCTAGGTTAATCCTGATACTTGAGGTCGAACCAGATTGTAAATATTCCATTTTTGAGTGACCAATATAAATGTCTTATGTAGAAGAAGAAAAGAGAGTTATGAATCTATTAACGTTGTCATAACACATAAAACCCTGGATTTTTGTGATTTAATTAATTATAATACATGTAGTTGACTTAATTATCCAAGCTGAATGGTCAAAATGGGTATAATTATAATATAAATCCACACTGATTTCACAAGAGACAAGAATTTAAATAACATTATAAAGATCCATTTTCGCACATTCATGGTAGATTTATATTTATATTTGATATTAATGTCATTATTATATGAACCTTTTCTTTAAAAAGTGCTCATACATTAATTAATATAATATTTTGAAAATTTTACCATCTGATATAAAATAATTGAATTATAGGGTGTATTCAGTAGTGTTGAACTGTCTTGATGATATTACACATTCGATTCCTGGAATTCATTCAGAAGAGATACGCGTAGAACAAATGAAATGAAATTCATTTTTATTTACTTTCTTTCGTACGCGACTTTATCAAACACCCAGACAATTTTCAGCATTGCTGAATGGGGTAATTAGAAAACAAACCTCCTAAGATTTGATTCCTCCCTCAGCAAAAACAATAATCTTCCTCATCTTACATTTTAACTTAATCCGCTCTTTTATATTTCACAGTTAATTTCTATTTTCAGGTTGTGACTCAACGGGAACCTCTGTGCATGTCATGAGCGCATCTATAAAAGTATCAAAGAAACAAAGCAAGCATAAGTTGGCAGAATACTTTTCAAAACAAGAAAAGAAAGCCTCATTAAGAGAGAAGATAGAAAACTGGGACGATGATTTTGATTGTCAGGCTATAGATTTTATGGATTTGAGAGAATCTAGTAGTGCTTCTTCATCCCCAGATCGCGACCTATCAAGAAAAATGACAGAAACATCAGGAATTAATGGATTTGTGACTCGAGAGTCTTCAAGATCTCCAGCAAAGAAAAATTTTATATCGTTAAACGATTTTAAAGGATCGGATATCTCAAAAAATCTCAGTAATAAATTTGCTAATCTCACATTAACATCAGGTAATAATAAACTACCTGATCTGGCTGGTGAAGACTGGGGAGACACCATTACAAGCAAGAAAGGTTGTCAAACATTACAAAAAAAAGTTAAAAATGATAGATTAGTGAAATTCAAAGATACCAGTGATGAAATAGATTATGAATTTCTGATCCCAATTAATCCAGGGAACATGAACTTAAGTCGAAAAACCAGTGAAAATGTACTCTTCAGTTCGAAATTCGACAATACAATATCAACTCTACCCAGTTCGAATTCTATATTTTCTTCATCTAGTAGCATGAGCACGAGTAGCTCGTCTGTGACATCTACCTCGACTTTTGAGGAGAGTGAAACTGAATCGCTAAATGTTTTAGAGGGGTTTATTCTACCAGATGATTCATTAGATTTCAGATCCATATTATCAAAAAAGATAAAAGCAGCAGAAGAAGAGGCCAAAAAAGAGTTTATGGAACTTCAAACCAAACAGAAAAACTTCACTACTCTCAAGGAAAAGGTCAGAAAGAAGTCACAAAATCTTGATGAAAGTTGGAATCAAGAGTTTAAAAATACATTAGTGAATGATGAAGAAGTGGAAGGAGACTGGAACTTTTTTGAAGGATTTGAGCTACTAAAGTCGCCTGAAACGAAAAGAGGAAACACATATCTTGATGAACTTCTAATATCAAATGCTAGATGTATAAACAGAAATATAGTAATTAGAACACCAATAACTACAATGTCACAGAATGGATTTTTACAAACCCCGCTTCGTCAATATGGTCTAGCATCAAATGATGCTGGTATAGTAGCTTCAGATTCTTCTAAACTGAAACCTACTAGACTTCCGGGGCCTGTGGATTTAGACTCTGTCTCCTCAGACATGTTCTCGAACAAACTTTCATCCAGAAACAACTCTATTCTAGAATCACCAACAAGGTCGGGGTTACGGCAAAAGAAGTTAAGAACTAAACAATCAATGCCATTATTAAGGCAACAAAGAACGAAAGATACAAGGCACAACTCGATATCGATTAAACGGAATTTAAGAGCAATATCTTCATCTGGAAACTTAGAAAAATATAATAGGTCAGATTTTTTAAGACCAAAAAAAAGTGGCGATTGTTTTTCTTCATCCTCTGCAGAATCAAGACATATGGATTATGATGCAGATTATGAGAATGAGGATGTAGATATGTTTGCGACATTAAGAAGACCCAGAGTAATTAGAAAGCCAAGAAATAAACCTTCCATTTTTGGAGATGGGACCGAATTAGATGCAATATCTACTTTGTCAACAAATCAGATTTTAGAATCTAGATACTTGGAAACTCTTGATGAAAACGGAACAATAAAGAATTCAAAGAGGAATATATGGATGATCCCAAAATTAAAACTTGAATCTTATCAAGAACCTCAAGATAGAAAGAGAAAATCTCGAAATAATACGCAAAGCCCGAGAAGAGCTAAACCTAGGAAGGGAATAGGTCTCATAAAGCAATTATCTATGCCGGTCACTACATTTATAGATGGGCTTAATGGTACTATGAAATTCAATCCAGATACTTTAAAATGGGAAGGTAATGAATCTGAACTACAAAAATTTGACTCTATTACAACAAAAAACCCAGGACTAATATCATTCATGTCACACAAAGGTGTTAAAATAGTGGGTAAGATGGTGTTTGATCCTGAAGTATTGTGCTGGATAAATATGGATGAAGCTGAATCTTCTGATCCTTTTGAAGGATTGGATGATCTAGATGTGGATACTAGTGCATCTTTGAATCGAATACCTATGAGTTCGTCGAAGATCTCTACTGGCCAATTACAAAATTCTAGTGTTAGTTCCGGTCTACTAAGTTGGACAAACCCTATAGTCCCTACCAAGCGAGCCCATAAGGTAAGCACTGAAGGTGAATTTCAAGTTGGTAATGAGTTTCAATTGAGTAAGGAATATTTAGCAACTCTTAAACATGAGGAATTAAGATGGGATCGCAAAGTGAAGAATTGGTTTATACCTGGTGAAACATATAATCGGCAGTATATTCGTGAGATTCGAGATTTAGTAATAGGGGATGTCCCCATTTAAACATATAGCCAAGCTAGCCAATTCTAATTTTTTTTTCGTTGGAGCTCTGGTCACAGAAATTTGATACCTATAAGATATTATAGGCGTATAATATAAATCCCATAAAATTAGGGAGTATGCTTTGATTCACGACAATCAAGTTCCGAAAGCATATCAGCGTGATAATATTCATATTGTGGGGGAATATCTTCTTTGACGGTTGCATTCAATTAAAGGATAATTATAAAGAGACGGGGAGTGAAAGAATATGATCAACTTGATATACGTTTACTGACTTGAAAGGGTCTCATACTAAAGTCGGATTTATTTATAAATATAATGATGTTGTATGTATAAAACTCAATAGATTATATAATTAATGATTTTTGTTTAATTATTTTGGAAGAGCATCAGTGTTTGTATTCCAGGTATATAGGTTCATTATCGAGCCCAAAAAAATAAAAAAAGAGGTTTATACAGTTCTTTCCCAATCAGTAGTGCTATTTTCGAAAATAATTAGCGTTATGTCTGGGAATTCATTAACATTATTTCCGTAAATTAATTAGCGCTCGGTTTGGAAATTAATTAACTAATTAGTGATATTGGAGATAATTATTTAGTGTTACCTAGTAAGATATTATAGTATTATTTGAATACTAATAAGGAACAAAGTATCGATTTATATGGTATTGATAACTTAGTATGTATTTCTTTTCTTTTCTTCTCAGGATATTTGTCGAAACCACAGATCAACCAACATTATTTTATTGAAAGACTTTTGTTAAAATGCCTAAAAATGAACCGAAACCGAGATCAATAATCCGATCTTCAAGAATCCTAATATCAACGCATATTTCAACTTTTTCTAAATAAAGCGACACCCAGGGATTTATTAAGAAAAATATGGGTTGATTATAAGTTAGATCTATCAAAAATACAATCTCAATTATAAGCGCTGATGCATAAAGATGAAGCTTTGAACCCGGCCGGGAAAAACTTTATATAGAATATTTACTTTACTTATATTATATTATAATAAGGAAATCTAAGGATGAAATTTGACGTTTCAACGATAGACATAGATAGTAAAAACAAAGCTAGGATAAGCAAAGATGAGATAAAGCAAATCACTGTATACAAGAATTCAATTATAGGGTGAACACAGAACAAAAGTTTAGATAATATTAAGACAAGACAAAACAGCTGGTCTATATTTACTAAATACATGTAAATGGTTACTATGACATAATCTACAAAATTTGGAATCTTAAAGGATAATTTATAATGTATTTACGGTTAAATCCAGCATCCGAACCATGATCTTTTCATCTTTTACAAGTTAAATGTATCAACCGAAAGAGTGCCACTATGAGAATCCACACTTCATCTATTTCTCTTTTTATGTTCAATAAATATAAGTTATATCATTCATACATCTCTTTCCTTTTTTTGAAGATAAAAGTAATTTACGAATTTTATCACCATATTCTGTGAAATATATTGAACCTGATTTACGTATTTAGGATGTTCCAAGGTTGTTTAGATCATTAGATGCAATATCGGATCGGCACATGGGACCCGATTTCCCCTCGTACAATTTTAACTTTAACCGTAAACCTAATTTAATATCATACATAAAGAAACCCCGTCGGAGATTTTTAATGGGCTAGTTTTATAGATCCTTAAACCCTTTGATTATATGTTTATAATTGCTTTTTGATGATCATCTTCTGACGATCCAGCTTCAAGTCCAAGGTTTTTTATTTTAATGATTTTCTGATGATTAGAGAGATAGATACAGGATTTGTCCTCTGAATTGAGCCTGGCATCCAACTTATAAGTTATAACCACGTTATTCCATAGACTTGACGTTGATTCAATAAAATTTAACGATAATATGCTCAGTTAGACATGTAGCTCCGCGTATGATTTTGTTCTTCCATGGGTCTTTTAGACATGACGTGAGGAAGCGAATCAAGTGATATATAATATTGTTACGCAATTGTTATGTGAAAAATGTGGTCATACCCAAAAAGGAATATCCCGTAAATTTAAACCATACACTGGATCATATATATATAAGTTTTAAAAATATATTCGACGTTAAAGTATAATTTTAATATATAAATAATAATAATAATAAATAATACATATATATAAAGCGGGTCAAAAATAGAACTCATATATTTTTAAATATAATCTTTGTACAACTTTTTCAAAATTTCAAATATGTTGTTGCAATTGAAAGACCGTATCATGAAGAATATAGACTCCAGCTCTTAATTACACGTATGGCTCAGCCCATTTTCGTAGAATTTACTCGCTCATGGTACTGAAAAATTAAATGCAAGAATCCTACTAGCATCTAGACATGATCTCCAGATTTTAATGCTATAAATGACTGTTAACTACACAAAATATACATTTTAACTTTATATATAGGGTTTGCAAGGGTTACACCTTCTACAGAATAACAAAATGAAATCAAGTCACAGTTTACGCTGAGAAGGTTGAAAAAATATGGATAGAATTGTAAATATTTAAAAATTCATTAAATTATAGTATTTTTATTTTACATTCATATTCATTAATTATATATACATTCAACTCCCAATGGTTTATGAAGTTTCCAAATTATAAATTAATTCTGTACCTTTTTATTTTCAAATTATGACGATTTCAAAAAAATCACAAAATATATCGTTGAAACCTCCAGCGATTCATTCATCAACCCGTTATTTTGATTCGGCAACTCTTCCTCCTTTGATCCCAACTTCAAATAGAATCAGTAGCACTTCCTCGAAACCTCACCCTGGGTATAATCCTTCCTATTCCTTTTCTCCCCTCGTACCTTCAACTACACAACCCTCTGCAGCTAGCCAGTTACATGCGTATGAACGAATAATGGCAAAACACTCAGATGCAAAATTCCAAAATATTACAAACTCCTCCAATAACTATAGCTATGCTCATGATTCTAAAATATTTTCTGCTTATCCTTCACCAAGGGAATCCATATCCTATGATGGTGAATCTTCCACAACCAAACCTAATCCTCTATCTATAAGTAACCTAATTAGTGATCCCGAAAATAATAATAATCAATTGCAAAGTGCTTTTCTCAAGGTCCCAATATTTTCCCCCAAGCAAACATTCCAGACACAACAACAAACAAATGTATCCCTACTGCCTCCAGCACCTCTAAGTATAGAAAACATAACTTATAATGCCAACGTTCCCTTACAACCAAGAATAATGCAAGCTCAGATTAATATGCAAAGCCAATATGCTAATGAACACACTTTACCTTATAATTTACATTTCACACATCAGCAGCTGCAACCGCCACAAATAATAACAAAATCTCATATGAGTATGCATATAAAACATCAAACAAAAAGAGTTTGCCATATTTGTCTTAAAGAATTCATCAGACCAAGCTCTCTTCAAATTCATATGTATAGTCACACAGGTGAAAGGCCATTTTCCTGCCATTATGAAGGTTGTAATAAGAACTTTTCTGTTCGATCTAACCTATTAAGACATGTAAGAACAATACATCATAAAGAGAAAAGAAATTTAAAACGATCGCGAATAACGGCTGTTGAAGCTGAATTTAATCTGGACCACAGTAATATTAATGAAAGATTGAGTTCTATCTAATTTTAATGATTTTATATATTTATAACTAGATATTTCGAGAATATGACTACTTTTTTTTTTGTTTAATTTATAACTCTTATACTATAGAACTGAAGCTGATTGAGTCTGCTGTAACGCCTTTATATACTTATAATAATCGTTTAATTGAATTATTATTTTTTATTTATCTTCATCCTTTTTAAGCTTGGAGTAATAAATATCATAGTTTTTCCATGCATTAAGATAGTAATGGTCGAGTCCCTCATCGGATTTGACTACATGGTTAACTATCATATTCTCAGGGACAGCCTATACTAGTTCCTTAACATACTGCTTCTCTCTAACTTGTTTTTATTTATTAACCATTATTTCGTGAAATTCGTTCCTAAAGCCTATATAATATTTGAAACGATCACATGATCTATCTGAAACGGTGTGTTACCCGTCCGCCATGGTATAAACACAAACACGCATTATTCACTTAATTTTGCCAACATGTCTTCACCGTTGTTGTTTTCTCAAACCAATAGATCATATTATTTCAAAAGTCAGTCTGGCAGTGGGTCAATCCTGAAAATTAATTTGGATGGTCCATCTTTAACACAAAAAGAAGAATATTTCCCTTCATATGGTGTTAAACCAGTATCTGGAATTCTTGGAATTATTCGGTTGCGATTGGGAAAGTACTTAATACTAGCTACAAAATCAAAGGAAATCGGACGTTTAAAAAACCATGCAATCCATAAAGTAATTGAGTATACTTGCCTACCACTTCATAACCCTCAAACAATTCACGATAAACTAATTGAAGAAGAACATTTAAAACTGTTAAAACAACATTTAGATCAAGCCCCACTATATTTTTCATATACGTTTGATGTTACAAATTCTTTACAACGAAATAAACGGAGTGGAAATAGTTGGAAGTTTGCTGATGATAAATTCTTTTGGAATAGATTTATTTTAAGTGATTTAATTGAACGTAGTCAATTGGAATCTTTGATAAATGATTTTATTTTGCCTGTCATTTATGGTTTTGTCGGGATTTCAAATTTATCATTAAATGGTCATAATATTACGTTTGCGATTATTAGTCGGAGAAGTAAATATCGAGCAGGAACAAGATATTTTAGAAGAGGTATTGATTATAATGGAAATGTAGCAAATTTCAATGAAACTGAACAAATGTTAATAATAAACAATTCACATAATAATATTAATAATGATTATGAAGTTAAAAGTTTTGTTCAAACCCGTGGAAGTGTTCCTATCTATTGGGCTGAGATTAATAATTTAAAATATAAGCCACATTTAAAAATATCAAGTGCATCACCTGGTGAGGCAGCAAGAAAACATTTTACTGAACAAATTAATACATATGGGAAAAATTATCTTGTTAATCTAGTTGATAATAAAGGCCATGAACTACCTGTAAAAGAGGCTTATGAACAGGCTGTACAAAATCTAGATTTAACTGAGTCTGGGAAATTGGCTTATATTTATTTTAATTTTCATAATGAGTGTCGTAAGATGAAGTGGAACAATGTTTATAAATTACTCGATACATTACGGGGGCTTGGCTTTACAACAAGCGATTATTATCATGAAATATCATCACAAAACTCGACCAATGTTCAAGTATTAAGGACTCAAGAAACAATTGTTAGAACAAATTGTATGGATTGTCTTGATAGAACGAATGTTGTTCAGGGTACTTTAGCTCGTGTTGTGTTATCAACTCAGTTATCGGAATCGGGAGTAATACCAATAGATGATGATATATCTAAATATTCGCCAATTGAATCGATTTTTAGGAACGAATGGGCAGATAACGGAAATTCAGTTAGTCTTGCATATTCTGGGACTGGTGCTTTAAAAACTGATTTCACTCGTACTGGAAAAAGAACAATTTTAGGTGGTTTGAATGATTTATTAAATTCAATTTCAAGATATTGGAAGAATAATTTCAAGGATGATATTAGACAAGATGGTTTTGATTTAATTTTAGGAAATTATTTACCATTTGAACATAATTCACCATTTGAAGACTCAAGACCAATAATAACTCGAAGTATGCCATATATTACATTACTTTCAGTTATTTTATTTTTATCTGTTAGTATATATCCAAATCCAACATTACCAACAAAAGCAAATTCATTTATTAAAATTGGATGTTTATTTGCATTTTTCAATTCATTATTTTATATTACCAAAAACGGTCTTCAATATGTTTCTTGGCCAAAATTTTGTGAATTAGATTTTTTATATAAAAATGATTCTCAAACTGGACTTTTTACTGGTCTTAAGTTTACTGAGAATCCGGTATTTGAAAAATATTTAGATGAAAAAAAGAGATCAGAATAAATTTTCAATATTCTTTACTTAGAAATAAATGTGTACATTATAAGTACAAAACCAATAATAATATATATATTATAATAGATAAAAAAAAGAATTGTTATAAAAAAAGCTAATAATTAACATCAAATATGAATATCTAATTATATAAACTATCCCCGATACATTTGAACAAAGATTATAATTATGAAGTTTTAAAATGTAACCATTGTGCCCATGTCTTTAAATGAAAAAATATGCATATGCAATTGCGAGAAAGGCTTTATATGACCAGAGATTTTGATTTCATATAGCTAGAAGTTTAGTAGTCAATCCATCTTTTTTTTTTGAGATTAACCCTGCTTTTAAGAGTTGGCCTACTAGTTATACGTGCTCCTGGAGAATACCAACCACCAGCTTCTGAAGGAGCTGGGGCAGGAGATGCCCAATTCATAGCAGAGGTGATAATATAGTCCCATCCAGGTGTAACTGTCGAAATACAAGCTGGAGATGGTACAAGAGCCGTAAAATAACTCACTGAACTAGTTGGATGTTTTCTAGTCCATGTTGTTGCAGTTACTTTTGTGCCTGGCTGTACTTGCATAGGAGCATACCTTGATAAGCCTGTTTGCAAAATATATGGAACAGTCATGGACCTCGAGACAACAGCAAGGTCAAGTCCAGTTGTTCCAGTTGGGGCATCATCATTTTTTCCACCCAGAAGGGAAGTTTGAGGTGTTGCCTGTTGATCTACAATACCAGTAGCAGTGATTGTTGTTCCTGTCATCCCAGTAAGAAAAAATCTTCCAGAATAATGAAGTGTAAAACGATCTTTGTAGTTGGCGACTATTTGAACAAAATAAAGTCCACTCGTTCCAAACGTTGGGGTTGCTGTGAAAGTGTATTCGAGGGACTTAGCAAAATTTGTTGCAGGAACTTCCTGATCTAATAGAGCTACCTGCTTCATTAGAGCATTTGTTCCTGTTAATAATACAAAGGAATATGTTTTTGCTGTGTCGACATCGGGTAATTTACCATCATCGTCCCAATCGACCGTGACTTTTGAACCAGCAGTGAAGGTTGCGCCCGCCTCTGGTTTATTTATAGTAACATCAGCCCTTACCAGAAAAACAAATAAAGAGAAAAATATAGTGTGAAGTATTGATATTTTCATGTTGACGGGGGTGCCTTGGCAGTGTGAAGAGTATTATTTTTAACACACGGCGTACAGTTTCGTATCGTCTCGTAAATATTTGCTAGGATAGGAAGGAACAGGGGTGTATGTGTGTATGGGTGTATGACATAATACACCATCACATGACCTATATTACTCATTTGGTTTCATTACTCGGAATACTTTGCTACACAACACTAGATTTACAGTGTGATTGAGATGAACTCACAAGCATTTGACTAAAAGTCTATAAACTTCATTTACAGCAATAATTTAATCTTGAGAATATCGATAATTAACTAAAAACAACTTAAATTTTACTGATAGTCGTATATTGCATTGCATTCTCATTAATTGCAAAACTGGGATCCAGACAGAAAACACCCGTACGCCCTGAGAAGTGCTTTTTCTACACATACCAAAAAATGCGTTCCTCATACTCACCCAGTGTCTCACTCACAACCCGAGCCCTTTGTATTCATGTCCATCCAAACCTCAGATATCATTACCCAAGTATCGGCCGATGGCTCTCAAGGCGTGCCCCAAGTGGGATACGAAGACCAACAGCAATATGAATCCTTCGACTACGCTAGCAACATTCACCTCGATGTTCGTGGTGTGCCTTTTACAATCACTCGTGATGAACTTATGTCACTACCCGAAAGTATCTTATTATGTCTATTTCCACAAGGTGTTTTCGTCGATTATTATGGTAATGTCATTACAAATCTTACGGAAGAAGATGTTGCCTTTGTGGCTTTTGAACCTGAGGGCCTAGAATATGTTTTACAAACTTTTAGAGATGCTGCTGATAAAACTTTAACTATGGAAATGCCGGTCCAGTCTGAAAACGAAAATGATTTAGATGTTTTAAGTGGTAGACCTGCTATAGTCGTGTTACGGGAGGATTTGGATTATTATGTCATTTCTCCACACCCAAAAATGACACAAGAAGAAATGAAAAATATAAAAAGAAAAGTCGGAAAAATGCTGGAAAAACAAAATCTTGTTTTCGATGGTTTAAATCATGATAACTCAAGCACAAATAGATTGGGGCCTGCTGAACAACATTTAATTGAAATGTTATGTGCTTCAGGTTTTGATATCAGTGGGAAGTGGGGGTCAAGACATTGCGAACCGGATAAAACCGTCATAACAAGTTTATCTTTAGTACCTTTACAACACGATGAAGCAGAATCAAATACACCGGGGATTTCACATAAATTATTACTTTTTTGGAGAAAACCTGCAAGGAAATGTTGGTGGTCAAATCAAATGGTTACTTTAGATGATGTTGAAGGTGTTTCAAATGTTAAAGTTCATATTAGACGAGTATGGACATTAGAGTTATCGGTTATTGGTGTAAGGTAAAAACAAGGAGACGCAAGAAAACATGGGCTAATAGATTGAAAATTTATGTAAATGAGTTTGGTAATTTTTAAAATATGACAAAAATTCATTCGAATCTCATTATCAATAACATCTGTCATCTAAAGTTCATTATAATAATAAATGAAATCATGACTCTAATTCCGGGTGAATCGAATAAATGATTTAAAACTCAAATATATAAACTGTTTTTTTTCTTTTTTGATCTGATCTTGTTACTTTTCTTTTTCTTTTTTCTTTTTTAAAAAACAAACTTAGATACTTTCTACTTTTATTGTTCTTTTTCATTATGTTGTTCTTGACTTGACTTAATTACAATCTCCTACACGGCTTATGTGCATTATTATTAATATCCCCTCTAATATTTAATCTTATACATTAGGATTATCCTATTCCCTTATTAACGTTAACTACTTTAAAATTCAATTATATATTCCTTCCTTATATAATTAAAGCATTCCATTTAAGTTTAATTCTCAAATCATAAGTTATACCTAATTTGCAATTTCAATTAATGTTTATACATACATTATATATCTTTTAATGGGATACATTCGTTTGAAATTTATTTACTTTCTATTTTTGGAATGTTCCCCGCTTAAATTATAAGTTCAACATTATCGAACGTTGAAAGATAATCCACTCCAACTCTCAGATTCCATATATACATTAAGATAAATTTGGAAGTGCAATTATGTTTTCATTAAAAGGATTCATTTAACTTAAATTTATAATTATAAGGTCTTTAATTATAATGATTGAACATTGAATTTTTGTTGTGATATAGATTTTTGGGTCATATTTAAAGAATTAATGTGTTATATGTTATACCAAATAAAGTTATACCGGTAATAATTCTTCTCCAATCTTCCTATCTACTTGGCGTAACGGGTTATGAGCCGATTTTATTTTACTGATTTTTCTGTTATTCAAGTTGAAACATGAAATATTCCACGAACAGGCCGATACTACATGAATGAGGCGAAGTCTGATTTGTACATGAGCTATTTGAAAAGTTGGGAAAATGTTAGAATGCTGATACTACGATGGTGTGGGGACTCAACCGCTATTGTAACGAATGTGATCTTCTGGATGATGAATCTATTAAAGATTGTTTGATATTTGTGTGTGTGTTTTATGAGATGAAATCGTTTTACAGGGGACGTGTTTATTCTGTGCTTCTAGATGTCGTCAACACTGTCGATTGATCGACAATATTATGAGTCTACTCTACGATGTTTGAATACTTGTTACAGCCATGATCAGGTACCTGTCTTTCTGCTCACTTGGCGTAACAATAAGCGTGTGACTGATAACCAAATTGAATCACATTCAATCAATTGCAAGTTTATGTTACGATCCATTAATCATATCTTAATTTCTTTTAGATGATATTTATAGGCTAACTAATTGATATTGGAACGTAAATTGATTTCTGTATGAAACATAACGAACAACGTAAACAAGATTGATAATCAATTACAAGAACAACCAACTGTAATACATATAAGATCGCTATTTCAAAAATTTTAATGCTCCATTTTCAAAGTCAAGGAATCTGGAATACTATTGTCGTGAGGCATAATTTATATTGGATGGTTAGTTAGTAGAGTGATTGGTGTATTAAATAAGTTTTATGTTATTGTTTTTATATGAGTTTTAATTGTTTTAGTTATATATGGTGAAGGTTATTCTTTGATCACACCATTGATTTACACAGTTATATATATATGATACAGATTTCCTACGTAGAAAAAAGCAGGATAATATAATCTAATATGTCGTTGAGTGAAGACTCAAATAAATCTACTTCAGCAGCACCAATAATATATAATGGGTGGATGGTTTATAATCGAAACAGTTTGAAAGATAAGATAAATCACAAAAGGAAAATAAGATTTACGACACCTCCGGATCTGAATTTTGCTCTCCGTCAAAATATTTGAGATTATCTTAAAACTTTCAATATATTATCAACCTTCGATGACGAGCGATCCAATTATTATTTCTTTTCCTGATTTGCAGTCCGGTGCCGCAGATCAACGTTTTCCAGATGCTTTTGGCCCTCATTCACTGGGTATTATCGTTGTGAGAGGTAATATTGTTTCAAGCTTTTTACACGAAAGAATTCATAGTTAATCTATTAACATTTATTATTACTATTAGATCTCCCAGCTGAATATTCAAAACTACGAGAAAGGGTTTTGAAATCCGCTTCGATACTATCAAGCTTAGGACCTGAAAGATTAGCAGAATTAGAAGTTCCAGAGGGTTATTGGCTAGTAGGGTGGTCTAGAGGTCGGGAAAAACTCAAAAATAACCAACTCGATATATTCAAGGGATCTTACTATGTGAACTGTGCATTCCACAAAGATCCGTCTTTTGAAGGACCACCCAAGGAAGAAATTATTGGATTTGAAGAACACATAGGTTATACAACAGAAAATAAATGGCCCTTATCAGTTTTAGAAGATATTAGTGGAGATAAGGGCTCGAATGAAATTAAATCTGCTTTTGAAGATTTTGAATCGGATATGAAAAAACTATGCAACTTGATGATCGATGTAGCTACTATTGTTGCAAAAGCCTGTGATAGATATGTGGTTGATAAAATTGATGGTTATACTCCAAATTATCTAGAAAAAATAGTTTCAAATTCTACAACTACAAAAGCAAGGTTATTACATTATTTCCCACTTTCCGAGACTTTTGATTATACAGATGATCATCCAAATGACGATGATGGAGGTGATTGGTGTGGGGAGCATTTGGATCATTCTTGTCTTACCGCTTTGACATCAAATATGTTTTTGGATAATAGTGATGTTACAAACCCGTTTGATTATTCATCTTATAGCGAACTAGAAGAGAATCCTGACCCTGACTCTGGTCTTTACATTAAAGACAGACACGGTATTATTAAACAAGTGAATATACCACGGGATTGTCTAGCTTTTCAAACAGGATCAGCTCTACAGGAGATCACACATGATCAGTTTAAAGCAGTACCTCATCTGGTTAAAGGAATATCTCCAAAAAAACCTCGATTGAAAAGTGTTTGTAGAAATACTCTTGCTGTTTTTTGTCAACCAAGTTTACATGATATGGTTAATAATAGTGAAAACTTTGCAGCATATTCGAAGCGTGTAATACGAGGAAATCATTAATACACAGATCTCGACCTTACATTAATATATTAACCCCCCATTGTAAAAGGTGTTATGGGAATATTAGTGACATTACAACATGATTCGAATATACCTCAAAAGCCATCTTTAACATGAAGGTTGGGTGAAGCCGAATATAATCATATCCATTTATATAGGCATATTAACATTTACATACAATCTGGGGTCATGATCACATATAATCATGGTCATGACCGAGTTAAAATTTCACATAAAGCAGGTGTATAATTAATAGTCAATATTATTTTATGACCTTAGCTCTCATATTAGTATTTCACTTATAATCATAGTAACTACTTGTCATTATAACTAAGCTGGAACAAATTTGTGTTTAAAACTTAAGATGCTGGGTCAAGCAGTTAGATTAAAAGTAAAATTTCTGATAGCTTGCGAAAGATGTTTTTAGATTCTTCATTATTTAATATCATACTTTCAATTTCAATTAAATTCGTTTTCAAAATACCCTTAAAAGTAACATCAGATTCAATTGATTCCCAATTAGGACTTTCAATATCATTGTTTAACCAATTGAAATCATCCCATGTATCCCACTTATTTTCTTCAACATTATAATCAACAATATTATTTTTCTTCCAAAAGTTGATGTATTGACAACATTTTAATCGACTTGAATCTTCTAGAATGCCTCTTTTTGCTCTTATACCAAGAATTAAAATACAATTTTCACATTGATGTAGACGAACCTGGTGACTTGAAGAAACTATTAAACAATTTTTTAAATTTGTTGCAAATAATGTACCAGATATATCTTGAACTAGGATAATGGAGTTAGAAATATTAGTTAAGGTTAAATTCGTTGCTATTGATAAATTTGATGGTGAATCTGGCGAAAAATTTAAACTTGAGTTTGGAAGGTATATTATCGTATTTGAAATATTGGTAAGAAAGATGGGAGCAGAGACTATTGGAAGATCTTTTGGTGTTATTATTGTTGATTCACGATTTTCCATTATGAATTGGTGATTATTCTCCTTTTTTGATGATGCATTATCTTTTGGAATTGTATTGGCATCTGCTACTACATTTGCTGATGGTTGAATTTGGGCTTTGTGTCGTGTCTTAAATGAAAATTTAGATCCCCTTTCGGTTCGTTTTTGTTCTAATAGTTCATATAGCCTATTCACTTGCTATTGATTATTAGTAAACAGCTATAAATGTGCCCTTAAACGAAAAGAAATACCTCCGAATATATCCTTTGATCATAGCTTGGCAATTGGCCTGAAGATATCTTATCTCGTATTTCAACTTGTAAATCAGAAATCTTTAACTTCAACTTTAATATTGTGTCTTTTGTTGATTTTACAGAGAGATTTGAGATTGATAATTCCAATTCTATATAAGTTAGTTAGTAATTACAATGAAATTGAAATTATTAAACATTTATTTTCAAATACCTTTTATGTTTAATTTGAAGTCCTGATAATATTTTTGAGTTGAAAATGTGTTTGCTGACATTTTGTGATTAGTTGTCTATATTAATTAATATACTCCAACTACTAAAAGAATAAGATTTGTGAGGCATTATTACCCTCCCTTAAGTAATATTTCCACCTACATTATTAGTAGCACTAATTTCAATAATAATTAGATATGTGTCTGGGAGTTAATTGGTGTTAACTTCATAAATTAATTAGCCTCCTTTTGGAAGCTAATTAAAATGTCTTATAATCATTAATTAGTGATCTTAGAGAAAATTATTTATCGCCTGTAACTTATGATAGAAAAATTTGGTAGTTCTATTTCTGGCAATTAATTAGCTACAAGTAGGCGTTTTATTCAAAAATTTACTTAGCTAATGGACTGTAAATTTATTAGCGCCATTTTGTGAAATTATTTAACCGATGAGTTGGCATTAATAATTAGTCCCTTTAGAAAATTTTAATTTGCGCTATGTGCAGAATATAGTTAGTTATTTTGTAACATATAATTCGCTATATTTTAGATAAATATTTAGCGTTACATATGGAAATTATTTAGCGCAGGGTGAGGGAGTAGATCCGCGATTTTACAAGAATATTGTTAACCATTTTTTGTTTTAAATAGCTCTCATCCGCACTCACTCTTAACCGTGAGATCCTTCATCTTAAGTGTGACTAGAAACTTCTTATATCTCCTCCTTGTTGCACATGTTATGAACCTGGGGTCTTTTAACTTTTATCTAGACATCATCCTTTAATTATATTATAAATAAAGGTCTTTCGGATATAAACAGCTTATATGGTATATATAGAATATAATCCCCTCGATAAAAATTTAAGAGTCCACGTATTAATTTTTGAGTTTATTTCTTTATATATTATTACAAGTCTTTTAACTTGAATCTATCTTTAATATGCCTATAAAAACAAGAAGTCATGGTCGGATATTTCTTAATCCTTACACTTCTATGTTTGACTCTCCAAACACCAGATATAAAATAACTGTGGAAGGTATAAGGTTAGAATGGCTAGTGGTTGTTAAGTCTGTGCTGCACCTTCTTAAAAGTTAATGGACATATTGGCATTTTTAGATTTTCTAGGTTCCTCCTTCCCGTTTTCCACCCTCAAACTTCTAATTATTACAAACAATCAGTCCCGAAAGAAAATTGAGGAAACATTTGGGATAAGGTTAATAGAATTTCCTTGATTTTTAATCCAGTAACAATAGTATAATAGAATGAATACTGATAATCTCTGTTCATTGAAATTGTCTAATTTGTAGCCAAAATCACTTATGATTAATATAATAACATAAAAAGCAGCAATTTATTTATTTCAAAGCGAATTATAGATGTTTGTAATAACCCAATTTCAGCTGATTATAGATAATAATCGCTATTCATTTAAATAGATATTTAAGTGATTGATTAATTATTTTTTATTCTGTTACACTATATACCTATTGTTTGTCCATTAACACACACACAGTGAAAGGAATCCTATAAACCACTTTTGTATCAAATGGATGAATATGAGATTTGCTAAAAATATCTCTTTTTATAAGCATTGGTTACAATATTTGAGAAGAAGATGTGGAAGTTGCGGAATTGATATTAGTCATATTCTAAGGTATATTGATGATATATTGTTGAATACTTAATACCTCCTTTGGATCTGACATCTTTGAACTGTATAGTTATTATCTGTATATTATTGTATATATATCTGTTCTATCAAAACAAGTGGAAATAACTACTAAATATCGAGCCTCATTTCATAAACTAACCACAAACCTTAATATTCAACATGGTAGGGTGGTGCTGGTATTGCAAGCACATCTAGTGTAGGTGCGGCAATTTCAACAGAAAAGATCAGAGCTTTGCCCAAATTAGTAATGGGAAAGGACAACACATCTTTTGAAAGGTGGGATTATGCTGTAATGTCGACCTTACGGAGATATTGTCTGGCTAAATATATCTCGATGACAGACGGAGCAGCTTTTTATGAGGATAATATTGGATATATAGTTATATAATTAAATTAGAATAGTTTTTGTTATTACATAGTTTCATATATATGGGGTGATATTTATGAAGATCTTCATTTTCCCTTATATATTAGCGAGTTGCCACATTATTTAGTTTTAGAAAAACACACGTTCTTTATAATATAAATTTATTACCAACTATGCCTCCGAAACAATTCAAGGACATCGCCACTGATGAGCCCATAACCCAACAGATAATGGAAAGCTAAAGAAAAAACTATCAGAAAGAGAAGTTCTTGAGCACGACAATGTGATGACTATTTTTCTGGGATCAACAGCGGTTGATCTACAAGTCTACATTGATGTTAGAAAAGGTGCTTTAACAAGTTATGTGAACTTGAAGAAGGTATTCCACTACAAAAGTCGGTACCTATTTTGTCAAGAGAGATCACCAATTTAAGATTTGATGGTGATGAGACTGTTATGAAATGTGTGACTAAATTTCAACAATATTTGCAAAATCTTGAGAGTAGCGGATTAGAAATGAACGATGAAATTGCTGATTCACTATTATTGAGTACATTATCAGGTCCTTATGAAAGAATCACCGATGATTTGATTAACAGTAATAATGGTAAGAATCATTCGGATATCTTAAATAGGATGTTAAATATTGAAGAGTCAATCAAAGATAATGATTCAGCTGTTATTGGAAAGGTTAATACACAAACCAATACAAAATTAAATCGTGGAAGAAATAGTAATAATCGTGGTGGTTATAAATATAATAGAGGGAATTATAACCAAAGAAAAGAACTACGTAAATGCTATAAATGTGATTCTTTAGATAATATTTATTGGAATTTCCCTATTAAGAAGGCCCAGAATAATGAATAATAGTATATATACTCATGATTTTACTGAAGATTTAGCAGATTTACCAATAATCACATCCATTTCTGGTGAAGTATTGAAGATTCATGGCCAGGGTAAGATGAAGTTATTATTAGGAGAACAATACGTTTTTATAAGATGTGTTTTGGTTAAGAATAGCCACGTCATCCCTACTAGAAAACTTCATATTTTAGGTTTCTATATTAGGGAAAACAAGATACAAGATTAGCTTGTTTATGAGGATGAATTAAAGCCTGTTGCTCGTATTTATCGATGATTCTAGAATCATAAAGAATTTAGATATTGAGAAGCAAATCAATTATGTTCATTCTAAATATGCACATATAGGAAAATCACTATTATTTAATAAGAATTCATTGTTGTCAAACAGAGAAAAGAAGGATTAAGAAAAGAAGAGGATTGTTTAAGTTTTGCTGTTGGTAAAACACAGAGACAACCAATGTAATTTACAAATGATAAATATTTAGATGATTTGGAAATTTGTGCTGACTAACATGCGAAACTGAACCTCATGCCGTATTTACATACTATGTATTCCGCTGCCGTGAAGCATATTCATAGTTAATATATGCATCAATTCTCTTAATCACAACGGACTATGCAGTCCTATCCATAACTTGAAATTGAAATTATTCCACCTCACCATTAAAAATATTTATATATAAAATAKCGAGAATAAATCTGGCATCCTAAGAATTATAATCATATATTTTAAAATTAGTTTATTATT
>BCKZ01000032.1:0-149228 GCA_001600815.1 Alloascoidea hylecoeti | reverse complement strand
ATAATACCATTATGAATGCGAATCTGAGTAATCCAGCCACGTGTTTTTATACGGACTTGTAAATTAAACTTTAATTGATTTTCTATATCAAGACTTGATTTCCAAACCGTAATATTAACACCATGAGAGCCTACAATATAATCATTGTATAAACAGACGCTTCTTAAACCACCTTCAGACTTTGATGGACAGATCAGACGATATATAGGTTTAAAATCTGGTAAGCTCCAAATTATATATGAATAATCGACTGAACCAGACACCAAATATTTATCATTAATATCCAAGCATGTAATAGAACTAAAATGAGTTATAACATCACTTTTTTCTATTAATCTTAAAAATGCATCTCTTGATATAGAGTGATTACCATAAGTTGATTTGCCTAATACTTTTAAATAATCGAAAGTAAAACTACTATCCTGAATATATATTGTAGAATTTGCTCCACCAGTTATAAACCAGTTTTTATAAAATTTAACGCTACTTGTGAAAATAGAATGTGTTAGTCTAAACTTTCCAAATCTACCATGTTTCCAATTTGATTCTAAGAGATAACGTTCCTTGTATAATTCATGCCATGAATCAGTTTCCCCATCATCATTATTGTATTTCCATGATTTCTGTTCTTGAAACTTTGATTTCCAAATATTATCGATATCAGCTATATGTTTCCATGATTTAGAAATTGTTCTACAAATCAGTAAAGTTGTTGTTGGCAAATTTGAAAAGATTATTTCAGATAATTCAACAGGGAAATCGGAAACAAAATCTAATGTCATCTTAAGTGTTTTGCGTAATGAGTGTAATAAAATACTACAATTATAAATGGTTATGGTAGAGCAACTACTATGCATAGCAACTAGAGATGCATTTGGATTCGGACTCGGCATTTCAGAGGTTACCCGTGTTTAGTCCGAATCTGGCCTCGAAATCTATAACCCAAATCCGAATCCAAATCCAAATCCTCCACACACACCCATGCATTCGTACATTTACCCATTGTTATCCAATTATTATTACTATATTATTACATAATCGAAATATCCAGAGATCCGAAACCAAAACGAGTCTAAGATAGTCAAAAATTTGACTAGGTTTCGGATGGGGCTCGGATGAAAGACTCCAATAGCAGCTGATGATCAATAATTTACCCGACCTCATGTCCTGCACGTGCAGCAACATCAAAACTTAAATCTTAGGATTTTACTCTTTTATGATCCACGTATCGGATTTTCTCGTTTGATTTAGGGTAGACATGTGGCTACTCAACTGTGTGTATGTCTCGGTTCTGCAGCATTAAAGCTAACGTCGTTTTTGCTTGAGTCCCAAACATTCCTTTTAAATCAAAAAAAGTAAAACTATTTATCCTTAATTTATTTGCATATGTATATGCAATATAAGATACTCTATATGGTATTCATGCATAGTTGCATATCCATATAAAGGAATACTGCAGATGTACATAGTCATATATGGATAGCTACCCGTCTACCAAAATATTCTACTATGTAGCTATACATGTACACTTACTGGTACGTACCACTTTAGCTAGATTTCACAAAAACAAGGAGTAAAGTTCAAAACCTCTTTCTTTTTTCCCAATTGTCAAGAGTCGTATTATTATTAATAACTACTAATACGTAGACAACAGCCATTCAAACAATTGATTGCAACATGTCCTTAAACCAAAATCTTTTTTTTTTGAGACGACAATATCTGAAATAATCTTCTTAGATTTGCCATGAACAACTTTACTTATTTGTAGAACAATTTTTAAATTATGGAAACGAATAGCTGAAAATGATAATATATGGAAATCGAAATGTCAAGATGAAATATCTTGGGAATACTATAATGATGATTCAGAAACAGATTCATGGAGTGAATTACACAAAGAACGTTATCTTTTAGAATTGAACTGGAAAAATGATAAATTTTATAAAAATTGGACTAGTTTCAAGTGATTGTGCAATAACAATTTGGGATACTGAAAATTATCTTTGTATAAGAATATTAGGAAAACAAAACCTTAATCTTTCAACAAGGAGTTTATCAGAGACTCATTTGTTGGAGTTAATAAAAAAGCGATGCCATAACTCATTTCAGTGATATTTTATTCTTGGATATTAATGATAAATATTTGGTTTCTGATTCATTAGATGGTTCTTTTATAATTTGGAAATCATTAGATTTTAAGCCAATACATCGTCTGATATTACCACAAACATATATTGTCGACTTAATAAGCGTCGTTTTACATAGTGATTATATTGTATGTTATAACATTGAATATACTCGTGTTCAGAAATCAAGTCTTGATAATTTGGAACATCAACTAAAGTTTCATTTACAACACTGTATTGATGGTCGTGTTTAGATTCATAATAGTATTATGTATGCTGGAGTATCTGGAGGTTTAAGATCCTAGAATATTGAAACTGGTAAAATAATCCAAGAATTCCCATTTGATGTTGTATATAACTTTGTAGTAAATGATCAATACTTAGTTGTTAGTGACCACGACAAACTAACAGCTTTGGATTTACAAACAAAGAGAACAACTATTTTATCAACGAAGGAGAACTAGGTTTATTATGTATTAATAATAATAAACTCATTTCTGTTTATTATGATACTATTAATATTTGGAATTTAAATGATCTAAAATTATTTAAATAATTTGAAGATTCAGAAACTTACACCAAGATACAGAATTTTATTCTTTATCAATTGAAGCTGAATCTAAAAGGCTAGCTGTTTTAGCTACTTATGGTGATGTTTTAATTTATGATTTTACTGATAATTTAAAAAAAATATTAAGGCATTTATAATTCATTGTTTAACGACCTCTTCGATGGGTCCTCCCCATTCAGTACATCTATTTTAAATCAGTTCAGTTTACTACATTATATGGTTTACGTTTTTATGAAAGCTACAGCTTACGGGTACAGTGAAATTGTTATACATCATTTCCATTTACCAAAAAATTAGTGTGGTTTACATTTCGGTTACCATACCAAATTCACCGTGGCTGTTACACCCAGGCACCTAGAGCTTTGTCACAATGCTCTTAATTCAACAGCAAACGAAAAGATTATTGAAATGCCTCCAGTAGTCATTATGGCTACTGAAGCAATTAGGAGAGAAACATTATTAGAAACTAAAGTTAATTCTTTATCATCTTTGATGAAAATAATTTCGTTTGATTAGCTATTATCGTGAGATCTTTCAACTCTTTAATGATTGACTTTAATTTGTTCTCACCTTGAAGTCGGATCACAAGATCAAAATTTCTGGAAATGGGGTAGAAAAATTACATATTCATATAGTTTTGAAGGTAAACGAAATATGACATCAGTTTTAAATGAAATGTAGATAACCGGTCATTTAATTTAATATAAGGACATGGTACATACATTTTCAATTACCAAATAAATTACAAAATAATTATAGCCTATAATTACCAGTCCTCCCGTCCAGTGAAAGCTGTATTAGGGAGATTCGTGAGATGTAGAGGTTTTAAACTTCTGCTTAAATTAACAGGTTAATTTCCCCTCAGGGAAATAATTTAAAAAATGTGTATATAAATTATAAAACCTTAAAGGTCAAACTCCAAGAATGGTCAATTAATATTAATGGCTTGGAACTTAATTAAGAAACATCTGTTTGTATTTTACATATGTGTTTTTTAAAAATATGAAGACTTGTATTTAAACCTCGATTTTGAATAAAATATATCTGATACATCGACAAACTAAACTAGATCAAAAACATCATAATTAAATAGATGAATAATGTATGGATAAGAAATAGGTATATATATATATGATATTAATTATAAGCGTATGGGAAAAAAGCATATAATAAAGAGTTAAATAGTTAAATAACATCTAGTTGCAATGATATAAACGATTCAACAGTTTAAATATAACGAATAATTATGAACGAGAAAAAAGAAAACAAATGATTGTCATAATAATAATAAAAATAAAAAACACCGACTAAAGACAAAAATAATAAAAACTTACTGATTGATTTTATAAAATCTTTTCATTAATATTTTATTTTAGTCCCCATAAAACTTTTTGAATATAAAAGTTAATAATCCATTTGTATCAAATTTAACCATTCCTTCAAAGCATGTCATCCATTGAACATTATCATATTGTTTATTTAACAATTCATCTAATGTGATTCTTACCGAAGCACCAGGAATTTGAACTGATCCATGTGATGCAGAAAATATAAATATACCAACTTCATCACTTGAAATTGTGAAATCAATCTTTGGTAATTGTCCTGGCAAATAAACTGGTGATGTAGAATTTAATGAATTTATAGAAGGATTCATTAAAGATTTACCATTACTTTGAGGACCATAATAACTATTGCTGAGTGTACCATTTGATATTTCAACCAAAATACCACGATCATAAAAATTTTGTGCTGAATATTTATATGAGCCAAATTTAGGAACTTTCCCCATTTTTTGTAAATTTCTTAAATGAAAATATTGTTTTGTAAAAGGTAATAAATGTTTAAGAGTATTTTTTCTTTTTGAATTTGAACTTGAAACTTGTAAATTTGACATTGATTTTTCAATATAATCATTATAAGTTTTTAATTGTAATTGAAGATAATCATTCTTTTTGCTTAATTTTTCTAATATTTCATTAATTTTATTTAATTCTTCAGATCTTTGTATACGACGATCATGTTTTGTTCTAATATCTGCGGCCATTGAATTTAAAATATCTTGAAATGAGTTTTTTCTAGTTAACTTTCCAAATGATTCAAGTTCAATAATTCTTTCTAATGCAACTCTTTTTAATTCACGATATGATAATTTTGATAAATCTCCTAATGCTCCTTCAATATATGCAGATCTTTTTTTATCATGTTTATTTTCTTCTTCTAAAATTCTTTTATATTTTTCTTCATGTTTTGGTGTTACTTGTTCAATTAATAAATCAACTAAATTTGAACCAATATTTTGAACTTGAATAATATATAATAAACATCTTTTGGCTTCCATAAACATTGAATTTATAGTAATTTCTCTGTTAATAATTTCACTGTTTTCAACATTATTGTAATAATAATTAGGATTTAAATCCAATTTAATTTCACTAAATTTTGATAAATTAAGAATTTCATTTGCTTTATTTGGCAATGAACCTAATTCATTAATTAATTTATTTAAAGGATCTGTACCCCATCTTGGTTTTTCAATCATATTTTTAATTTCTTGACCAAATAAAGCATGAATTGCAAACATATCAGCAGATTTAATATATAAAACTGGTCTTTTTGTACAAATGATATCATTAAGACTATTCATTTGATAAACATCTTCAATATCTTGAACATCAATAATTTTTTTCAAAATTCTTTCAATACGATCGACTGAACCAACAATAAATTCATTTAAAGGTTGTAAATAAACATTTTCACTACCAAACGGTCTCATTATAAATAATTGTGATAATAATTTTCCAATTTCTGATAAATTTTTCTTTTGATTAACATTAAAAATTAATGATACTTTATTACTATTTGAATCATCATCATTCTCAATTCCAATACCATATTCTTCTGGATGATTAATTATACCAGATAAATAATTAGTTGCAAAAACACCACCAACAACACCTAAATGTTTCTTTTCATTTTCATTTGTAAATTTCCTTACACTTGATCTATAAGTTTCTCTTAAAATATATCTTACATAATAAGGCATATTTTTAATACTTGTTTCAATATCGTTTATAAATTCATTTGTTAATTCTCTTAATCTTTGTAAATTTGTAACAAATTGAACTCTTGTATCAGGGTCTTGAATTGCTTTTGCAACAGGTATATTTGGATTTTTAATACTTTTTAAATTTGAATTTAATTCTTCTTTAATTATTAATGATCTATAAATCATTAATGGATGAGATTCTAAATCTAATTCTTCAATTTCTGTAACCATTGTTATTGATGGTCCTAATATACCACGTAAATATTGTTTTTTATCATATTTTAAATTTAATTGATTAAATAATCTTATCCAAAAGAAATTTAATGTTGAATTATTTTTAATAAAAATTTTCAATTCAGGTGTTATTTTAATATCTTCAGTAATACTTGAAACAATTAATTTTATAAAAAAAAATTCTTCTCTTTTAAATTCACCAATTGATGAAGTTGAAGTATCATCTTTTGTTTTATTAACAGATGAAAAACTATTATTTGATGTATTAAAAACAACAAGTACTAAATTTTCAATTTCTTTTAATTCTTTATCATTCATTGTTCTTGAATTTAATAAATTAAATAATCTTGAAAAATAAAATGGTTGAGTTTGTAAAATATAAAAAAATCCTTGATATAATTCTAATCTTTTTCTTGAATTTTTATTTAATGCTTTTAAATTAAAATCATTATTATTTTTTGAAGAATCTAATGATAAAATTGAACCATTATTACCTAAATTTGATGATGAACTCATAAATCCTTTATTATTACGATGCTGTCTAATTAATTCATCCAATGTTATTTTATTTTTAACAAGTAATGCAATTTTAACATCTAATTGATTAATATATTGTTCTAATTCATCATTCTTTTTAACATCATCATTAATTTCTTTTCTACCTTTTTCTAATTTAACTTCTTCTTCAAAATCTAAATCATTATCATTTAATAAATGAATAAATTTTCGAACAGTTGGTAAAGGAGGATTTGTAGTTGAAATTAATTGTTTATATGCATTACCTTGAGTTCTTGCTCTAACGTAACTTTGTAAATTTATAATTTTATCAATATTATCTTTAAAAAATTGCATTCTATCATTATAACGTTTTCTTATTAAATAACCACGTAAATGAGATTGCAATAATATAACACCAGAAGTTGCATCATTTAAATCATCTCTTATTAAATCATAACCAAATCTAATCAAAACACCTCTAAAAATTGATTGTAATTCAATAATTTCATATTCATTTAATAATAAATCATAATGAAAATCAATTAATCCATTTCTTGTTATTATTCCACCACGTATAATTGATTGTAATTGTAATATATTATATTCTTCCATATCAATTGAGTCTAATAAATTATTTAAAGCTTCTCGACATAATCCACCTCTTGCAATTGATTGTAATTCTAAAGACATATTAAAAGTTCGTTTTAATTCTTTTATAATTGATGAATAAAAAGATCTTTTAAAATTACCACGAATTATTGATTGTAATGATTTAATTTCATAAACAGTATCAAAATCTCCATATAATTCTGATAATAATTTTCGTTGTGAATTCCTAACTATTGCACCTCTTGATAATGATTGTAAATTTAAAATTGATGAGCTTATTCTTGGATTTGTTAATAAACTTCTAAATTCATTAAATTCATCAATATATTGTATTCTTCTTATAATTGCTTGTAAATTTGAAATAGATTTTGAATTTTTTGATAATTGTTTCTTTAATTTTGATATATTTGATCGAATTTTTTTACCACGTACAATTGAAGAAATTGTAGTTATTGTTGATTCAGTAGTTGCAACATTATTTTTAATTATTGAAACATCACGTCTTGATTTTGTTGATCTAAAAATTGATTGTAATGTAATAATAGATTCATTTTCATTTAAAAGCTTATTTTTAAGATTTTTTTGATTTGATCGAGTTTTATTTGCTCTAAATAATGATTGTAATTTAATTATTGGTAATTCATTTTTTGATTGATTTAAATTTGAAATTAATTTTATTGATTTTTTAGATTGTTTAATTCTTCTTATAATTGATTGTAATAAAATTATTTCATTTTCATTTTTTAATAAATTAAATTTTAAATTATTAAATTTTGATCTTGATTTAATACCACGAATTAAAGATTGTAATTTTAAAATATTTAATTTATCTTTTGACAAATTTTCTTTAAGATTTCTTATTTTTGATCTTTGATTAATACCTCTTATTAAAGAATCTAATTTAACCATAATATCTTTTGATTTTAAATCATTTACATTTGATATTAACTTGTTATATGATTTTCTTGATTTATTACCACGTATAATACTTTGTAAAGAAATAACTGAATTTTCATTTAAATTATCATTTAATTGAAATATTATATTTTGTTGTTTCTTTTGTGTCTTTTTAGATCTAACAATACTTTGTAAAATTGTTATATCTCCATTATTTTTATTTAATAATTTTTTAAATTTTGAAATTTGTTTTAATTGTTTTTTACCACGTATAATACTTTGTAATGAAGTTATAAAATTATTAGCATTATTCATTGATAATTTTTCTTTAAAATTTTTTCGAAATTCATTGCCACGATAAATTGAATATAATTCAGTTAATTCATCTCTATGTTGACGTAATGCGAATTTTGTAACAAATAATGAGTAACGAGTTATTGAACCACGAGATACTGATTGAAATGTTATTAAAGCATCCAAATCAGTTAATTTTTTATAAATAACATCAACTTGTTCTTGTGGTGTAAGTTCTTTTGGTTTTGGTGGTGGTGGAGTTGGTATACGAACAGGTTCTGGAATTGGTTCTGGAGTTGCTTCTCTTGATGGTATTGGAGAATTATTTCTTGAATCTTTAAAATGTTTATTCATACTATTAAAATTTGGTAATGAAACACCAGTTGCATCCAAACCTTTTTGAGTTTTTCTAATTTCATCATCAGTAAATTGTAATTTACCAACTAAATCATTAATTTCAGGAGCTAAATCTTCAGCAGATAAAATAAAACTTAGAGCATGAATACAAAATATAACTTTTGGTATATTCTTTTTATCATATAAATCAGTTAATTCAAATTTAAATAAATCAGGCATACCAACTTCATCTAAAAATTTAAAAAAATAATTTATATTTTCAGAATGTATAAATTGTAATCTTTTTGCAGTATAAATTCTTTTAACTAAATGTGGTTTAAAAGCTTTTGTTAATTTTGCCAATATAACACCATTTCTTAAGGATTCTTCAAGTGTGACAATAGATGGGATTTCTTCATTTATACAGGCTTCAATCCATTCTTTTGCTTCACCGATCCTACATAAATATTCATAAGCTTGAATATTTTCACGTTGTTTATCCATCCAACGAGAACCAAAACTTGTGTTTTCTGATTGAGTTTCTTTCCGTTGTAAACGTATACGACCTTTCATTCCAACGACATCTTCAGCATGTTCCGTAACATCCACCAATTCATCAACATTATACCGAGAACCTGAATGGGATAGTTGTTTAAGATAAGCAGTTGTATTTGTTGGAGACACAATGCTATCTCTTTGTTCCGCATCAGCCCCTACTATGGACCTTAAAGATGAGACAGAGCCCCTTCGCAAGTTTAAACTTGACTCGGCATTAATGTTTTCCATATAACGAGACGCAACAGAACGGGTAGAATTTGACCTTTGATGATAATTCTCACCCAAACCATTCAGACTTCCAGGAGGTTTGCCATACGAATTTCCATACGAGCTGCCGTACGGACTGCCGTACGGGCTTCCCGGAGGCCTTCCGGAAGCCGCCACGCCCAACGCCGAATCCCAGCCGGACCCCAAACCGGACCCCGTGCCGATGATGGAATACGGACGTGGGTTGGGTTTCCCACGTGATCCCTCTTTCCTCATTTTGGCAAAATAGTTAGAAGTGTTTATTTGGGAGGAATCAGAGACGCAAATTACTTTTTACAACAAAATGCAAAACCTCGTCGTCACAACAACACCCAAATAATAATGTCATGCCGGATCTTCACTTTTTTGTTAATCCTCAGTTGTTGCATTTTTGGTCATGGATGAACACTCAAACTTTTGGCTGTTCCCGGAACTTCACCTCCAGATCTCCCGTCTATTTTCCATCTACATCAAAAAACATTTTCCTTTTTCAACATTGAGACTTCTCGCACAAAATGTCCTCTACCCTAACTGAAGATGAGATCGATGATGTTCTGTACGATTCAAGAGCTGGGGATTTGGAATCCCTACAAGACTTCTTCAAAATACACCAAAACAATACAAGCTCCGAAGATCTGTTATTGCAAATCAAGGATGAATATTCTTTAAAAACTCCTTTACATAATGCCGCTGCTAATGGTCATTCAAGTAAGTCATTATCTGAGTCTTTGTTCTTCTTCCTAGCACTAACTTTCTTAAGATGTTGTCAAATATCTAATATCATTGTTTAATTCAAAATCAAAACTTGAAATTTTTATAAATTCAAAAAATGAATCTGGTAATACTGCTTTACATTGGGCATCATTAAATTCAAATTTAGAAATTGTTAAATTAATCGTTGAAACTGATGTTTCTGATCCTTTTATTAAAAATGAAGCTGGTCATGATTCTTTTTATGAAGCTGAATCAAAAGAAAAAACAACAAATGATGAAAATGATTTAAAAACTGAAGAAACTGTTATTGATTATTTATTAGGAAAATTTAGTATTGAACCGACTTCTGATGATGAAATTGAAAGTACTTCAAAAGATATTAATGTTGAGAAATTAAATG
The DNA here is from genome assembly GCA_001600815.1 of Alloascoidea hylecoeti. NCBI lineage: Eukaryota > Fungi > Ascomycota > Alloascoideomycetes > Alloascoideales > Alloascoideaceae > Alloascoidea > Alloascoidea hylecoeti. Next base: position 138,696 of record BCKZ01000032.1, on the reverse strand, counting down.
TAAATAATGGTGGTGATAATGAAGCTGTTAAAGCACTTGAAAATTTGAATATTTAATTAATCATTACAGTTATAATTATAAATTAAATTGTACTTTTTTCTATATATTAACTTGGTAAATATATAATACTGCATTTCTTCTTGTCTTTTTGTCTTCAAGCTTATTTAAATATATAATAGAGTATTATATTAATGATACTAAGTGATTTATCCTTTTCCTTACAAACTTATAAAGTAGCTAAATGAGTTGTTGTTTTACTCCTAGAAGCTCATTTACGTAACACTATCTACAGCCCTAAATTGCATCCAATCAATATATATATATATATATATAATAATTATAAGTTTATTATCATGCATTCGATCACTTCCAATAATGCTTGCTTCTTCTCGAAACAACTTCTTTGTCGTGATTTGATTTAAGCAAGATTTAGAATCTAAAAGTGGAGAAACTAATAATTAAATGGAAAGAACTCTCAAAACTGTTGAAAATGGAATGACATTCAGAAATAAATCCCAAATATACTATAAGGAACACAATTGGATTTCAATTTTGTACATACATAAGTTAAAAATCGATAATTCAAACTGTAACGACATAAGGAATATTTTTCTTGAATTTTTCAATTTAAAGAAAAATGGAAGAGTTATCATATATGTATGATCTAGAAGAGGGTTTACCGAATATTGCTAAGTTATTTTAAGACAATTGTCTCAATTTTCACTGTTTTGCCGTATGTTTCGTTGACTTCTATATCCAGAAACTATATTCAATCAAGAAGAAGTCTTGAAGAAGTTCAGTGATAGAAAAAATGCTTTTGAACAAATTGAAAATACCTATATTATATACGGGCTCCTCACAACAGATGTTGTTAAATAAAATATAAATTTTCAATGGATTATATTATAAATGTTTTAAATATTTTTTCCTTAAATAATCATAAATTAAAACATCACCATGTATACCAAAGAAGTTAGCATTTTCGAATCAGCATCAATTGATAAAGAATAATATTCTATATCTTCTTCTAAATTTCTTAAATCTTCAAATTCTTTAAATAATTTTAGATCATTTAAATTCTAAATCTTAGTATTAAAATAATAATCAAACCCAAAAGAGTTTACCGTTATTTATACATAAACTGTATATTATTCGATCCAAAATAAAATATTTGTTTGTATATCCAAAACTGTTAGTTTGTAGTACTCACCAACAAATAAGTATTGCTCATTTAAAAGGCAATTAATATCATCAAATCCAAATTCTTGTATTATTTGACCAGTTTCAATGTTCCAGGATTTTAAAGCTTCAGATTCTCTACCATATATAAAACCATTTTGAATTCAAAGAGCATTTTTCTCTAAATTTTATACGGACTTGTAAATTGAACTTTAGTTGATATTCTAAATTATCAAGACTTGATGTCCACACCCCAATATATTCATCATTGCAACATGCAATATAATCATTGTTTAAAGCAATGCCTGTTATATCTAATTGTGATAGGAATATAAGACGATTTGTTAGTATAAAATTTGGTTATTTCTAGATTATACAAGACCCATCTTCTGATCCTGAAACCAAATATTTATCATTAATATCCAATAGATAGTACAACAAGACTAAAATGAGTTATAGCGTCACTCTTTTCTATTAGTTCCAACAATTCAGTTTCTAAATAATTCCAGTCTAAAGGATTGGAATTTGGCTTTCCTAATATTCTTAAGAATCTTTACTATGTATGGGTATACTCATGTCTCTTATATCCATACGAAATTTTAGTCTATCTAATACTCTTAGACATTGCGGTCGAAAATTTGTTATGAGGAGCCGAATGTTTAATCCATCACATGGCCGGAATTAAGTGGAATAACTCTTCGTACTAAAGAGAAATACTGATCATGAAAATATATATAAATTTAAATTAAACATATTAGCTATAATATAGGTATAGCTAAATTGCAAATTGATTAATGACCATGATTCAAACCTTCAATTGGTATCATTTACTTCGTTTAACTCAAGTGCAATTGTTTATTTATTTAGCTTAAGCATTTATCACTGAATGTGAATTCAAAAAAGAAAAACAACATTTTTTAAAGAACAAACAAACAAACAAGCTTAAGGTATGATAGACTATTAACATTAAATATTAATTATAATAGATCTAGAGCAAATAAAACAAAAAATTGTGTAAATAAAATTGTTAGAATAGACTTAATTGATAACAAATGTATAAAAAATGAAAATGAAAAATAAAAAAAATGAAAAATAAAAACAATGTTTTCAACTTCAAATGCTAATATATGCATGCAACATATGCAATAGATCATAATTGAATGATTTAGGGCTAAACCATTTTATGTTTTGATTTACTCTTCTCCATATACATAGATGAAATGTAAAAGTAACTAGCTTTTATTAATGCAAAATTGAAGAAAAACATATAGTCAAAATTGCAATATATGTAGAATGTTAATTAAAGATGAAAAGGGAAAAACATAAATCTTTAAATAGAGCATTTAAATTTGATGAGTGATTTTTTAGGAAATAAAAATAAAAATAAAAAACGTAAAATGGTGGTATGTTGATGTTTAGGATTTAAAATGGAAATGAAAATGACTTCTTCTTAAGCTTTTTTGTGGAGGCAAATTTTGTATAAGTATATTTTGGAATTGTATCCTAATCTTTATGATGTTGTTGATCTTTTTTAAATGTGATAAATAATTAATCAATCTTTCTTTTCATCTTCATCTTCATCTTCATGATTTAATAAAGCAAACATATTTTGTTGAGATTGAGTTGGTTTTAAATTGGCATTCGAAAGAGATCCAATTCTTGCATGAGTAGCACCATGAGAAATTGATTGATTTCTTGAATTTTCACGAGATGATCCACCACTTGAATTACCAGAATTATCATTACCAAGCCCACTTTTCATTCTACTACCAAAGTTATTTTTTGGACCTAAGCCACCACTAATATTATCAGAATTTCTAATTTGTTTAAATTGTAATTCTAATGGTCTTGCATTCCATTTATTACTATTTGATCTTGATTCTGAAACACCACCTCTACTATTTGTTCTCTCACCCATATTACGACGATCACGATTATGTTGTTGCTTATCACGTCTTGAATTGTCTTTATCAGCATCTTGTGCTTCTGCATCAGCTTGAATTTCAGCTAAAGTTTTTGGACCTTTATCAGCATCTTTACTTACCCAATTACATTTCCTTAAATCTTGAACATCCATAATCATAAATTTAATACGTGTAGAAATTGAAGTTAATTGAACAACTATTGCCAATCGATCAAAAACAAAATCCAAAGCGCTTCGACCTTTAAGAGAGCTTGCAGCTAATTTACCACCAATGGTTGTTAATAATTGACACAAACTTTCCAATATATCATCTGAAGGATCCTCAACATTAGAAGCTAATTCTGTTAAACAAGATATTATAACTTTTTCAGTGACTAATCCCAAAATATATAATTCACCAATAAATTTGATTAAACCAAGACCACGTCTTTTTGCACCAGCAGCTTTATAATATTCTTCACTCATCATTTCAACTTCTTTTTCAGTACCATCTTCATTAACAGGTAATTTATCTTGCCAACCTTTTTCAAATTCTTCTTGACATCTATTTAATAAATATTTTCTAAATAATGAACCGCCAGTAACTGGTTTACCATTTTTATCAGGAATATTTGAATCTGAAATTTCAGGAGATATTGATTTAAACATTGCACCACAAAATCTTGCATACATTGAAGACCAATGTGCTTCATCGCATGCTTTTGCAAATGTTAACTCTAAAATTTGTCGTAATGTTCTACCATCAGTTTCCCATTTTGATTGTGCAGAAATATCAAAAATTTGTTGAGATATTTTATCAAATTTTTCTAAAGTTAATTTATTTAATAATGATTTAACTTGTCTTTGAACTGTTTCAGCATCAAGAATAACACTTCCATCTGGTGCTAATTGTTCAGGAACAGCTTCCTTCTTTAATCTCTTAGGAACCCAACCATTACCAGAAGAAACCAATGGTTTAACAGGTTCTGTTGGTTTTGGTGGCTCAGCTGATTGCATTTGCTGCTGTTGTCGTCTTTTATCTCCATCACGACCTCCATCACGTTTATCTCTAGTAGATGATCTTGGAAATCCTTGTCCATTAACATTACTACTACCATTACGAGGTCTTCTAGAACCACCTCCTTGTCTTGAATTTTGTCTTGAGTTTTGCCTAGAATTTTGTCTTGAACCTAAATCTGCCAAATTTGCTGTAGATCCATTTCTGCTTAAAGATTTACTCATTGAAAAATGTCTCCCTGCAGGTGATCCAATCAAACCTTGTCCAATACCTTGATCACCACCTTTTGCATAAGAATTTGATCTATTACCAGGTCCAAAATTACGTTCTGAACGTTGTGGTCTTTCAAATACTAACATTTTTGTAACTTTTTGTTTCCATGATTCATCAGTTTGATAATTAACTGTTGATTCAAATTGCATTAAGAAAGCAGGATCATATTTTGGCTTTTTGGGGCTTGATCCTAATAATTTTGGATCTGGGCCATGTATACCCTCGGGATATTTGAAATGAAATACCTTTTCATATGGAATTGCTTTTGCAGCGTGAATTCTTTCCATAAATTTTGAGATTGAAAAAACAATTGTTTCGGGTTCTTTAGATGCAGGATTAGTAGAAGAAGCAGTGCCTTCTTCATTAATTGTAGGAGTTGTACCCAATTTTGAAGGTAAAGGAGAAGTTGTAGTTGGAACAGGAGTTGAAGCAGCCAATGCCAATTGTGAATTAATATTAGCTTCAATTTCACTTGCTTGTATTTGAATACGCTTTCTTTGTTCTTCTTTTTTCAATTCTTCTTCTTCTTTACGTTTTAATTCAGCTTCTTTGCGATTTAATTCTTCTTCTCTTTTTTTTAATGCTTCCTCTTTACGTTTTAATTCTTCTTCATCATGTTTTCGTTGTTCTTCACGTTTTCGTTTCTCTTCTTCTTCTTTTTCCAATTTTTCTTTTTCTTCCCGTTCTTTTCTTTCTTTTTCTTCTTTTTCCTTTCTTTCTTTCTCTTCTTTTTCTTTCCTCTCCTGTTCTAATTTTTGTTCTTGCTCCTCTTTTAATCTTTTAGCAGCATCTTCTTTTTCTTTTTTTTCCTTTTCAAGCGCTAACTTATCATTCTCCTCTTTCCGTTTCTTTTCTTCTTCTTTTTTTCTCTTACTTTCTTCAGCTTTTTTAGCAACACTTGCTTTAAAAGCTTCGATAGTATTATTGGCGGTAGGACTTAAAACTTTCTTAGCAAAAGGAGTCTTTGGAGATCTTGCAGGAGATTTAGCAGGAGATCCGGGTAATTGAGAGTTTAATTGAGTTGGAGTTGCCAAAAGATTTGAGCGTGGAGAGCTTGGAGATGGAGAACTGAAAGTCAAAGGTTCACCATTTGGTTTTTTAATACTGACAGCTCTGTGGGACATAGGGGTGGAGGAGTGGGACAACGAGGGAGAGCTGCCCGGAGCAGGTGACAGAGGAGCGTATCCTTGGGGCGGTGGGGCCGGGTAACCTTGGGCGACCTGCGGGAAAGGAGGAGCCGGGTAACTCTGGGTATTGGGTTGGAAGGCCTGAGGGTAGTAAGGGGCGTACTGCTGCGCGTACGGATCCGGTGCAATGACGTAGGCCATGGGCATATAGGGGGAAGTAGGGGTTCTGCCCGGGTAGTAGCCTCCGGGCCCGCCGGGGCCGGCATTATATGGCTGCCTGTGCGGCCTGCGGGTGTGACCCTGTGTGTTCTGAGGGTTACTCTGACCCGCGGGTTGGTTCTGGTTTGGAGAGTTTTGCATGTGAGGAATCAGAAGGTTTGTCAGATCTGATCTTTCATATATAATGATGCGTGATCACAGTTACACACTTGGCTGGCGTTTACTGTGAGTATCTGCTCAGAAGCACTACCACTGCCGGACTGTTTCATGAGGTCATCTCTATCATACGAATAAATCTCACTGACACCCTCCTGAGGGTGGATGTTTCCGATTTTTTGTGAATGGTCAGAAAGCTTGGTTTCCACTTGGCTGTTTATCCCCGTTCCGAAAACGGAAATCAACGTCACAACCCCATTCCGATATATTTTATCACTGCGTAATCTACATACTGACATATTTCGGCACCTTCACAACACCAATATTGAAAGATTTAAACAGAATAAGAAATAATGAGTGCTGCTGTTACAACAAAGACTATTGGAGGTGTAAGTATTTAACCCAGCAATTATTATTATATATCACACAATTCTACGATATAATAATCTTCAAACATGAAAGCAATACATTAACAACTATATTGAAAATAGGCCAAGAACGGTGGTCAAAGAACCATTCCAACTCAAAAGGCACAAAAATGGTACGCAGCTGAAGAAGCAGGTGTTTTGAAAACAACTCGTAAATCTCAACGTCCACAAAAACTTAGATCATCTTTGCAACCAGGTACTGTTTTAATTTTATTAGCAGGTAGATTCCGTGGTAAAAGAGTTGTCTATTTAAAACGATTAGAAGACAATACATTATTAGTTACCGGCCCTTTCAAAATTAATGGTGTTCCATTGAAGAGAGTTAATTCTCGCTATGTTATCGCTACTTCAACTAAAGTTAGCATTGATGCTTTAAATATTGATTCAATTGATGCTAAATTTTTTGAAAGAGAAGAATCTAAAAAATCAAAATCCGGTGAAGCTGAATTTTTCAATGATGAAAAAGAAACTAAAACAATTTCTGAGGATAAAATCAAAATTCAAAAACAAATTGATTCAACTTTATTAAATTCAATTAAAAAGACTCCACTTTTAAAACAATATCTTGGTTCATCTTTTAGTTTGAAAAATGGTGATAGGCCTCATCTTTTAAACTTTTAATTTTTGTGTACATATCTTAATCATATCTATATGTGTAATAAGAAATTTATTTTAAGTAATTTAATTAATGAAAGTCGTTGTATTCTAACTTATCTCTAAACCCAAAAGTTTGCAATTGCAGACTTTTATTGAATGCAAGCAGGTATCACGACCCTGAATGAGGAGTGGTCAACCCTGAAAGTGAAAAACGTGCCCAATGTTTTGAATAATTGAATTTCATCAAGATTCATGAGTAATATAAATTTAAATGATCAAGATCATGAGTTTTCATCATAATTTATTGCTACTTGTATTTATGAATAATTATGTTTGAATTTTGATCCTAGATCACGTGTAACATTTGGTTTCCATGACAATGTTTTATTATAATTTTTTTCCACAGGGCAAAATAAAGTTTTTTCTTCAACGTGAAAAAATTATTGTGTATAAGAAGCATCGTTTTCCCAAAAAAAAAACTTTCCACTCCCACTTCCACCTATATTAATATAAACATTTGAACAATGTCTGAAGTTGCTGCTTATGAACAAGACTTTTATGATGATTCTGATTCTGGATCATCTTCAAGTGAAGGATATGATGATGTTCCAACAAGTCTCTTACCAATTTCATCATATAATTTAAAACTGGATCCTTATAGCCCTTCTCCTGCTATTGAAGAAGAATATCCAGTTACAATTAGAATCACATTGGCTGCAATTGATCCTGATTCTCCAATCGATGATGAAGAAAAACCATCTACTTTAAGAGTTTTAAAAAGAGCTAATCCACAATATATTGATTACGAGGATTTAGTTGCTGGAAGTGATGAGGAAGATAGTGAAAGTGAAGAAGAAGAAGAGAAACCAAAGAGCAAAAAGGGAAAGAAAGCCGCTGCTACTAAAGAAGACGAGTTAAGTGAAGATGACGATGAGGATGAAGAAGACGATGTTGCTGAATTTGTTCTTTGCACTTTATCTCCAAAAGTTCAGTTTCAACAATCTTTAGACTTGACTATTAACCCAAGAGAAGAAGTTATGTTTGTTGCTACTGGTTCATATCCAATTCATCTTTCTGGTAACTATATTATTCACCCATTTGATGATGAATCTACTGATGATGAATTATACGATGAATCTTCTGATGAAGATGATGAACAAGATTTAAGTCCTGATGAGGATGAGGTCATCAATAACTTAGATGAAGATGAAATTATGGCTAAAGTTGAAGAATTAAAAGATGATGATGATGATGATGAAGAAGAAGAAGAAGAAGAAGAAGAAGAAGAGGTAAAACCAGAACCAAAGGTTACCAAAAAATCTAAGAAAGAAGCCGCCAAAGAAGCTAAGAAATCATCAAAGAGATCTGCTGAAGAACCAACTGAAAAGCCATCTAAAAAAGCAAAAAAATCCAAAGATGAAAAAAAAGATGTTCAATTTAATAAAAATTTAGAAAAAGGTCCAACAGGTAAGAGACTATTAACAGGTGGTGTTTCAATTGAAGATAAGAAAGTTGGTGATGGTCCAATTGCTAAGAAAAATTCAAAAGTTGGTGTTCGATATATTGGTAAATTATCAAATGGTAAAGTTTTTGATTCAAATACAAAAGGTAAACCTTTTTATTTTACATTAGGTAAAGGTGAAGTTATTAAAGGTTGGGATGTCGGTGTTTCTGGTATGAAAACTGCTGGTGAAAGAAGAATTGTTATTCCTGCTTCAATGGCTTATGGTAAAAAAGCTTTACCTGGTATTCCAGCAAATAGTGAATTAACCTTTGATGTTAAATTAGTTAATGTGAAATAATTGTTTCTTACATTTTTAATTTATTAGATAATTTGATATAGATTAGCAGAAGATAATTGTGTGTACTATGTATAATTTTAAAATGACTCTTTTTTTTCTATTATTAAAAAATTCCTTTAATATTGTAATCATGATCATAGCCTTCAAAATCGTAACAGTCGGTTGAAATTTTTCAAAGCTAAGGCCAAAATACTTCACCTGTTCATCTCAATGTCACTCATTCTAAACTGGGCCGGACAAGGTTACTCTAATGGACCCGTATTTTCTATAGTACACTGCAATACGGATGCATTATTTTCTGCCCTGTAGCCCTGTCCAGATTGGGGTGCGTTAAATTTCAATTACAATGATGAGTACACTTTCTGATTTTCTTAACCTTGAATTGGCTGTTTAGCACGGAGAGTTATGACCTACAATAATTCTTGATCTTATAAATGCTGGGAGTGGTGTTTTCTCCCTCGATATTCCTCGAGGGATACATTAATGTCATGTCAACTCCCATGAGGCGCTAAGTCAGGGAAACTTACTCTAAATAGAATGTATAAGCTTCCATTAGTACTTATTAAAAGACACTGGGAAGCTGGAAGAGGGGGTATAAACTAAGCAATTATAAATCTGTATGTAGTACAGTGAATCTTTGGGCTATTTATAAAACAACAGAAACTAAAAATATTATACCTATTGTTTCTGCTAGAATATCGACTTCATTGAAAAATATCACATATATGGACCAGAATATTTATTCACAATGACTATACTTTTATAAAGCACCCCGCAAATTGTTTTACGATGTCACAAGATAATACCTGTTTGTAAAACCCCACCCTTTATCAAGCTATTACAGGATAAAGGAAAGTTATTAAGGCTAGGGAGTATATCCAAAATATATATAATATGGAGATTCACAGGCATCGAAACTGCCGAACTTTATCTCGTATAGGTCTACTCGTTAGATATTGCTAGATATACAGTACTAATTATAATGATTAATGAAAAATCAAAAATCAAATAAATTCAAATTCTATCTTCAGTAGTTAAATAAACAACTCTCTAAATTATAAACAATATGTATATAATAAATATATAATAGATCAATATGAGAACAATATCAATTTTCACACTTAAAACTACCGCCATTTCTTCCTATAATTAACACCTTCAACAATTTCACCATTCATGAAAACATCATCCCCAAAAATCAATCATCAAATATTTGTATTTAAGCCTGTAACTTACTTTCAAAAACACTAAAGTATTTCTCTGTGAACACAAGTGGTTTCTTTTTAAGCATTTCGTGCTCAAACTGCCACCCCATTTGTTGACAGATATACTCAACAGCAACATCAGAACTCCCCAGAAATGTGGCGTCAAAATCGGTATGAATCACTGGATCTCGATTGAGATAAATTTGTGGCACATCTGAAAAATGTTTTACAATTTGATTAACAGGTTCAACTTTTAAAGAAGTACCTATGCAGATCAAAAGATCGCATTTTCCATCTTTTCCAGCTCTATCTATTTTTAAGCATTCATTAAATCGCTGTGGAAGGTCTTGCCCAAAAAAGGTGATGTCAGGTTTGATGACACCATATGAGACATCTGAATGGTCTCTATTGATTTTTAATTTATTCATTTTTTGGCGGTTAGTAAAATTTCCGAAGCAAATTTTTTTCTCATACTCAGCTATATCTTTGTCACATTCGGGACACTTTGGAATTGTTTTATTTATCATGTTTTCAAATATTTCAGAACCAACACATTGGAAACCACATGTCACGCATGAAGCTGTTCTAAAGGATCCATGACACTGAACCAACTTGTTATCTTTGATTCCACAGTGAAATTCCATGTTATCGATATTCTGGGTGTAATTCCTCAACAATTTTCCTTTATCTTGCAAAAGCTTAATAAAAGCATGTGTTGGAGTAAATATTTCACAATCAGGTATTAGACGTTCTGTAACGTCATAAAAAAGGTGAGGATTCTTCATGAAGGTATCCATTGTGAACACATCTTCAGGTCCCTTCAGGTGATATTTTTCAATATCGGCTTGTTTTATTGATTGGTAAAAACCTTCCTTAGAACGGAAATCTGGAATTCCTAATGAGGTGGATATTCCAGCACCTGTCAAAACAATAATATTTTTGGCTTCATCTATTTTGGTCCAAAGATTTCCCAAATTCTCCAAATTAAAATTAAAGACTTTCAGTCTACATGTTCTGGTGTCATATTCCTTGCCCAGCATATGTACGAGATGTAAATATAAGTAATGATAACCTTCTTCTGAATTGAGGTCTATAGACCCATCAGATTTAGGCATATCGAAACAAAATAATTTAATTATTCGTATAATAGACTGGATTGGTGTGGGTTTGTAATTGTAGAAATGGTAATGAGTCAAGAATGATTGAATACCCCAATGCAGGAGATGATTTATAGCTACTTCCCTTGATTTTGTATGGCGAAGATTGGTATGAGCTTCTAATTGATTATTTTTAAATATAACTGATGATTGTTTAACTTTAGAATTCTTTTTTATAGGTGGTTGATTTATTTCTCTAATTTTTTGTGATACATTGGGAGCTGATTGCATGTTTTTAGGTGATAAGAGATCAATTTTATTATCTTTTTGTAATAACGATAGAGATGGAACAATAGCATTAACTGCTGGTTTATCATTTGTAGCTGTTGGGAGACCGATTTTGGTATCTTCTTGCAATAAAGATGAATATGGTATATTAAAATTTAGTATTACATGATCATTTGTAGATGATGAATGCATAATGGTAGCATTATTATTTTCCCTTGGCTGTGACATCTGTAGATATAAATAAAATAGATAAAGTAATTAAGATGATAAAGAAATAGAAAATGTAAAGGAAAGAAAAAATATCCTAATTGTTGGCCTTTTATAATTCTGAAAAAAAAAGATTGCTGATATTTAAGTTTCGTTTTTTTTTTTTGCATACACCTAAAGAAAGAACTCTTTTCAAATGGAAATCATACATAATATGGTAAATGCCTATAAATATATAATGAACATGGTATTATCATATAATTGAATCATATAACCACTGAATATTATTAACATTTTATTAAAATCGGCTACTGCTATTGACCTGATAGTATATTGTAATTGATTCACTTTTCATTATATCTATATCATTAATAGATTTTCGTATGCATGTTCCATTATGGTAATCTACATTTATTATAATAGCAAACTTTAACTATGCTTACTGCATTATATTATGGCAGCACAAACCAAAAAGAAATGATTACATTATTTTATATTTACTATTCAGGGAGTCAGAGTTGGATACGAAAATATCGCACTTTTTTTTTATTTTTGTTCGCAGAGGTAGGCACCAAACAAGTCACAATACTGTAAGATGATAAATGAAGTTATAACCACTTTTTTATTTCTACTATACCTGAATCATCATTATCAATTTATATAGATAAATAAAAGAAACGAAACCGTTGAAGTTATGATTAACTCATGTTTCGATTCCATAATATGAGATCATATGCATAATATAAAATGTAACTAGTAGATTCAGTATATATAGAGGGCCTACGGTTGGTCATTGCATTTATCTATAGATTGAAATGAGCGTGGGCATCTATCCTCTCGCACATGATAACTTGAATAAAAAAAAGAAACAGTAGCATGAATGAATTTTATAAATATATCTGACAAAAATGGATATTTTGTATTAGCCTTATGAGACAAATCTTAATTAATCGATTATGTGTACTGTACTAGATATAGGCATTGTTGTAGTACCTCGAAAATTATAAACTTTTGACATAATTGATAAACCTTAATGAAATATGGATGACTCAAATGACTACAGAGGTAAACAATATCTCATCTATTTTGCCTAAGCAGATTATACTTATGTTGAAAATGTAAAGTGAAGTCAGACACATCTTATAGTATCACCGTGAGTACCAGCAATACTACGTATACTAGTTTCAACATAGATATGACCTGCTGTTACATTAGATATCATTTCAGCTCTGTAGTCATTTAATGTTCAATGAATTCGAAATATCAAATAAAGTTTATCAGAGGTTCACAGGTTTATCCACATGGGTGGATTTCTTGGTCATGGTAGGACCAATTAACTAATCATAATAAATGTGTAAGGTAGATATTAGAAATAATCATTATATAATGATAATAAATATAATATAAGTAATCTGTAGTGCGGTATAATTTTAAATAAATCAAAACATATGTATACTTTTTTTAATCAAAAATTAAACAAAATTAAACAAAATTAAACAAAATTAAACAAAATTAAAATCAAATTGAAATCAAATTAAAATCAAATTAAAATCAAATTAAATTCAAATTCAAATTCAAATTCAAATTCAAATTCAAATTCAAATTCAAATTCAAATTCTCTTTTTCTTTATTTTTATAAACATCCCTCTAAATAATAAACAATATGTATCCCTCTCAATAATAAATATATAATATATAGTTATAACAATTATATAGGTAATAAATCAATATGAGAACCAAACCAATTTTCACCATTTAAAACTTCCCACCATTTTTTTCTTTTATTAACATTTTCAACAATTTTACCATTAATTAAAACATCACCCCAACATTCTATTATTAAATTTTTCATTGTTATAATATTACCCATTTTACAAGTTTTATATAAAGAATCAAAAAAATTTAAAATTTTTAATTTTGATTCTAAATTAAAGCATTCAACACCAATTTGAAATAATGGCCAAACTAATTGTACAACAAATCTAAAATTTGGATTAAAATTTGAATAAATTGAAATGAATTCATTTACTAATGTTGAATTTAATATTGAAATTGGAGATAATGATTCATTATCATTTTCAATTTCATTATCATTTGAATTGGTTGTAGAATTTAATATAAAAGATGGATAAATTGATGGACAATTTTTAATTGTTAAATGATTTGAAATTGTTCTATTTAGAAAAATTAATGATGATAACATCCAACATTGTATAATTTGTAAATTAAAAAAAGATTCTTTTGATGATTTTGATGGTGTTATAAAATTTCTATAATTTAATAAATTTTTTTTAATTTCTAAATATTTTAATTCAATTTCTTTAATTGATAAATTTTTTTTTTGGTACTTCTTTTTTGAATTTGAATTTGAATGTAAATCATGTCTTAATATTGTTATATCATATAAATTCATAAATATAAAACCAGGACATCCCATTAATTTTTCTAAAATTTTTGAATCACCAAACCATAATTTTTCACAATTTGGTAATCTTGAATCTGATGATGTACAAGTTGTTACAATTTCATACCATGACATTGCAGATATTAATGATTGTGAACCTAAATCTATATTTTTTTGTAATTTTGAATTTATTATATCATCTGTTAAAATTTTTAAAAATAGTTCAAATAATGTACGAACAATTGCTGAACGACCAGATTCAACAATTTCAAATAATATATGAACATAAATTAATATTAATATTATGAAAAATGTATAAGTGTTTTTATCAAGTACTTCTTTTCTTAAATTATAAAGTACAACATTAATATTAATTGAATTTGACAAATTATTATTATTATCATCATCATTTATTGGTGAATCATTTATATCTATAACATTTGGATCATTTTCCATTTCAGTTGGATCAGAATAATTCATTAAATAATTCATTAAATATTCCATTGTTTTATTAATATGATCAACACCTTTTAAATAATATTCAGTATTTTGTAAAGATTCATATAAATGAATATAACTAATTGATACAAAACAACATTTTGCGACATCATAACCACAATGTTTTAAAACGATTTCAGGAAATGGGAAAGTTTTTGGATGATCGAATAATGGACAAAATCTATCAAAATAATATTGTAATACAACATCTTCTGATAATGTTTTTGAATTTGAATTTGAATTTGTTGTTGTTGTTGTTGTTGTTGTTGATGATGATGATGTTGTTGTTGATGATGGTGTATTTGGAGAATTTGAACTTGTATTGTCAAGTCCAAAATTTTCTAATAAAGATAAATTATTATTTGATGATATATTTGAATTATCAAATTTTTTAGCAATTTTTAAAAATTGTCTTGATTTTTTTAAGCGCTCTTTTAATAGATTTTTTAAAATTTTTTTACCATTAGTATTATCGTTATCATTATCATTATCATTATCATTAACGTTACTATTATTTAGATTTAAATTTAAGTTTAAATTATTATTTTGAGAAACCGTTTGAAATATAGCCTGATTAAAAGATTGATTATCGAATAAATTGAACGATTGATCTATATTGAAATTTAAATCTATTGGATAAGTTGTTGGGATTAGGCTTTTAGTTGTCGC
The DNA here is from genome assembly GCA_001600815.1 of Alloascoidea hylecoeti. Taxonomy (NCBI): domain Eukaryota; kingdom Fungi; phylum Ascomycota; class Alloascoideomycetes; order Alloascoideales; family Alloascoideaceae; genus Alloascoidea; species Alloascoidea hylecoeti. The sequence goes on along the minus strand of BCKZ01000032.1, from coordinate 123,626 downwards.
AGTAGTTGTAGTTGCAGGAATAGAATTGGAAGTGGAAGTAGCAGTATTTGATGATGGATCTGAAGAGAATAGTTTAAAGATTGGAGGATTCTGTTGGACCAAAGGGTCGTTAAAAGTATCATCGAATAAATGCTGAGATGTGTGTAAAGAAGAAGGAAACAGCAGATCCAAAGAAATGTCTGTTACTGCGTCGGAGGGTATATCCGGTCCATTGGGGAGTTCACTGGGGAGCTCACTGGGGAGCTCACTGGGGAGCCCATTGGGGAGCCCATTGGGGAGCCCATTGGGGAGTATGTCCGAGGGTATATCTGGATCGGATGGAGGTTCGGTTGAGGGCACGGTTGAAGGCACGGTTGAAGCCTCGGACGAAGCCTCGGCTGAAACTTCGGATGAGGGCTTTGATCTCTTTTTCCTGTCGATATCGAAGGATATTTTGATTCCGTACTTGCAGTCGCGTCCGGACTTCTTACAGTTGTTGCAGACCGGTTTTGTTTCGTCGCACTTGCGGTGTCTCTGCTTGCAACTCCAACAGCCCGTCCTGACTCTGCTGACTTTGCCCATGAAATGTTTGTGTCCGCACAAATGTCACTTTCTGTTTGGGGCGGCCGGGTTACCCGGACTCTGATGCCAGCTACTCCTTCCTTCTGCTGCCTGCTACGTTACGTGTACCACAATGAGCAACCCGTACAGCCCGCACTTCTTCGCGGACATGCCTGTCCCACCCAACCCTCAGGCGCACCCTCAGACACACCCTCAGGCGCACCCGCACCCGCACCCGCACCCACGACGGCTCTCTGCAGCCACCCTAAACAGGCAGCGCACCTACTCCTCGGCCTCGGCCTCTTCAAACTCCTACCACCCTCAGATCCAACCAGCGGCGCAAAACAGCTACATCCCGCGGTCACGTGGAAACTCCCAGGCTGTGCCCTACGACCCTACCCCAAAACAAACTGATCCTCCTGTTGACAATAATGCCATTTTATCCCGTCAGTTTCCAATCTTTAAATGGTCAGGAAATGGGTCTCAAATCCTATCAATTATACCCGATAATACTCCAAATTATTATTCATCTTCAATTAATTCTTTAAGCATCAACATTTTAAAATCTTCAACTTTATTGAATAAATCAATTGAAAAGGATGACGAATTAAATATTTTAAAAAACTTCCCTGGTCCTTTAATTTTATCATATAACAAATTAAATAAATTAAAAAAGAAAGATTTGGATAAATGGTTACTTAATTATATTGATATAAAATCTTCTTTAACTTCTGATCCAAATCTAAATCCTATAAATCAATATGGTTATGATTATGGTTATGGATATAATGGTGTTGGCGCCAATCCTAATATTAATCAAGAAAATAATGATTTAGTTACACTATTAAAAGTTTTAAACTTACAATTACAATATTGTGAATTTGATTCTGCTACTTCATTCCAAGAATCAAACTTAAAAAATGATAAATTTTTAGAATATAAATTAAAATTAAATCAAATTTTAAATAATGGAATTAAAAATGAAATTGAAATTAATCCAAAAAATATTAATAATACAAGAACAAGAAATTATTCAAATCCTTCATCATCAAGCAATATAAAATATAATTATGGTACTTCGGAAATTTTAACAATTCAAAATAAATTAGCTTCTGGTGATTCAAATGGTGCATTAAGAAAAGTTATTAATGATGAACAATATTCTTTAGGTTTAATATTATCAAGTATATTTGGGTTTGAATCATGGAAAATAACATCAAATGATTTTATTAAAAATCGAATTAATAATTTAATTATATATGATCAATCATCAACATCATCAACAATTCCAAATGATTCTTCTAATTCAAAAGATTCAAAAAAATTATTTTTATTAGTTTTATTATTTCAATTATTTATAATTAATAGAAATGATATTAAAAATGATGTTTTAAAAATAATTTATGAATTAAAATCATCATCAATTGAAAGTTTTAAATATTTTTTAATTAATTGGAATTTAGTTTTAAAATTAATTTTAAATAATTGGTGTTTTTCATCAAAATGTTTTATTGAAGAATTTTCAAAATTATTAATTGAAAATGAAATGATTATACCTGGTCATATATGTTTAATTATAATTGGAAATGAATTAAATTATCATGATAATGAAGAAAATGAATATTTTGAATTGGTTGGTTCGGAAAAATTAATTAATAATAAATTTTCAAATATTGAATCTATTGTTTTATCTGAAATTTATGAATATATTCAATCTTTCAAATTTACAAATTCAAATAATCAAAATCAACAAAATTTTAATCAATTTCCTTTTATTAATTTATTATTAGGTAAATTAAAAATTGTTGAATATTTAATTGAATTTGGCGATTATTCAAATTCAAAAAATTATATTGATAATTTATCATCATTAATTAAACAATTTCCAATAAAACAACAACAACAATATTTAAATCAAAAACAAGAATTAATATATTTTATATTAAATAAAATTAAAACAATTTCAATTATAAATAATTCATTTGATTTTAATAATTTATCACCAACTTCTTTTTTTTCAAAATGGAGTGTTAATAAACATTTAGAAAAATTTGTTTTAGGTAATTCAAATGAAATTGAAAATTCTTCAAATAATGATTCAATTAATAATGGTATACCAATTCTTGGAAATCAAAATAATATTGAAGATGAATATAATGGTGAAGAATCAAAAGTTTTTAAAAATATTTCAAGAGCAAATTCTTATGTTGATATGAATTATAAATTTAATAATAATAATAATAATAATAATAATAATAATAATAATAATAATAATAATAATAATAATAATAATAATAATAATAATATGAATATGAATATGAATATTGGTTCAAAATCTTATATGTCATTAAATGAAATTCATAAACTAAATCATCAAAAAACTTTCCCATTTTCAAATATTCCTTCATCAATGGGTATTGATTCAAGACCAACTTCATCAAATTCAAATGCAAATCCAACTCCAAATTTAAATGGCTATAGATCCCAATCTCCTTTGGCAACAACTATAAAAAGTGCAATATCTAGAAAACATTCAGTCGTTTCATCACCTTCTAAAAATCAACATCAACATCAACAGCAACATAATTCCCCAGCCTCATCTGTTATATCTAGTGGTGGTGTTGGAATTAATAATGAACCACCAATTGTTCTTGTTACAACACCTCCTATAACAAATGGTCCATCATCAATTAAATTAACACCTCCAATTTTAAATTCAAATAATTCAAGATCTGGATTAGGATTAACTAGAAAATCTAAATCTAAAAATAAAAGAAGACAAAATTATGTTGGTTTAGATTCAATTTTAAGTAATACAACATCGCCTATACCCCAATCACAACCACAATCTCAATTACAAACTCAACAAAAACCAAAAGCAAAATCAATTACAAGTATTACTCATCAAGATGAAACTTTAGATAGTCCATTTAATTTATCAAATAATAATCATTTAGATTCACAAAATTCATTACCTGATTATGATTATGATCATGGTTATAATTATAATGATAATGATAATGATAATTTTAATGTTAAAAATAATTTAACTTCTCCAACTATTTCACCAAAAGCCAATGAAATTTCTCCTGTTGTTTCACCAAGGGCTAAAAATAAAACCATAAATTCAAATTTAAATTCAAATTTAAATTCAAATGTTTCGAGATATCAACCAACTTCTAATCCTTATGCACCTCATGAAACAATAATTGAAAATGATGAAGAGGAAAATAATCAAAATCAAAATCAAAATCAACCAAATGAATCTTTAAACTATCATGCTAATGATAATAATGATGGAAATTATGTTCCTTTTGATTCACCTACTTCATCGATTAATAATAATAATGAAACTGAAAATACACAACAAAATGCTAAAAATTCATCTTTAAAAGATTTTATAATTGATGATATTAAATCAGAGCAAGAAGAAAATAGTATTGATTCTATATCTGAAAAAAATGAATCAAATAATTATGGAAGATCATCATTATATCAACCATCATCAAGTCCTTATAGTAGAAATTTATTAAATGATGAAAGTACAAAAGAAGATTTAAATGAATATCCTTCAAGTTATACTTATCCACCAATATATCCAAGTTCAAATACAAATAAGATTATAAATTCAGAAAATGAAGAAAAGAATTTAGAACTTGATTCTGCATCATTATCTAATCCATCACCATCATTGTCTGAACCAATTTCTAAATATCAATCAATTAATAGTAATTACCATCCTATTGATTCAAATTCAAATCAAGGTGATTTTGATACAAGGTCAGAAACAAGTACAAGTTCATTACCTCCACCTCCTATTGGAATTCTAAAGCGTAATTCTACTAAAAAATCAACTACTCAATCAAGATATGGTACTAATAGAAGAGCAAGACCATCTAATCTTAATAGATATGCACCAGTTGCTTCATCATCAATTGATGATTTAATTTCAGATGTGGTACCGACTCCTAAACTTGTTACCCCTGATTATGAAACATCAGGCGAAAATGAAAATGAAAATGATAGTGAAAGTGATATTTTACCATCAACATCACTTTCCCCAGATTTTCAACAATTATCACCATCACCATCAATAAATCCAACTCCTAAAAAGAAGATTGAAAGTCCATATAATTTAATGCCAGTTGTTAAAGAAGATATCGAAATTGAAGATCCAGAAGATTTATTAAAACCATTTAAATTAGGATCACCAACAACTAAACCAATTAATAATCTAAAATTACGTAAATCAACAATAAAACCTATAAAACGTATTCATAATCATAGACCAGAAATTGAAAGTATTAATACAACAACAATTAAAGCAATTCATGCAAGACAAAAATCAAGAGAAATGAATTTTTCACCAATTAAACCACATCCAAGATCATTAATTAATCCATATATGCCAAGATCTGATTTATCGACAGTTTTAAACTCAAATGATAATAATAATAATAATAATAATAATAATAATAATAATAATAATAATAATAATAATAATAATAATAATAACAATAATAATAATAATGAGGATGCTAATAATGATTCTTCAAGATCATTAATTTCTCCATCAATTGGTTCTGCAAAATATTTACCACCAAGTCCTGAACCAGTTATTGAAGATCATAATGAAATTATTAATATTAATTATAATCATTCTTGGTGGTCTTCAAAGTCTTATATTCATGTTGTTGATAAACCAAAGGCAATTAAAGCTGACTTAGGTGAAAAGAATAAATTTATTTATGATGAAGATGAAAAAAGATGGATTAATACTGGGAATTTGAAACCTGATGAAAGGAAAAAATTGATACAAAAGAATGAAGTTAATAATCATGATAATAATATTAATAACAATAATAATAATAATGACAATGATGTTAAGAATGAAACTAGAGAAGAAGAAATTTTTAAAAAGGAAGAAGATGAACTAAATTTTAAAAAGGGAGATAAAAAAGAAGATAAAGAGAAAAATAAAAAGAATGGTGGTGGGTTATTTGGTTGGTTTAAGAAAAATGATAATGAACCAAAAGCTATTCGCGCTAAATTAGGTGAAAAAAGTACATTTATTTATGATGAAAAATTAAAAAGATGGGTTGATACAACTAAACCATTAGAAGAACAAGTAAGTGCTGCCCCAGCTCCACCTCCAAAAATGAAAAAGAAACCATCTACACCATCTTTATCAAAATCATCTACACCTAAACCACCAACTTCTAGTAATACACCTACTATTTCTGAATCACCACCAAAATCAGATAATACTCTTCTTTCAATACCTGGTTCTAATCCATTAGCAAGTATGAGTACACCAAGTTTACCATTAATGCCATCAGCAAGTCAAACGAATTTAATTGCGACACCAAGTGTACCAAGTCTTCCTCTCGCTTCAGCTCCAAGATTAAAACCAAAAAGATCTATTATATCTGCTACACCTAGTTTAGATGATTTATTAGGAAGTGGTAGTGGAGTACAAATGGGGACTGCTCATAGAAGAGGTAAGAAAAAATCAACACGAAATAAATATGTTGATATTATGCAGCAAAAATAAGAGTGTAATACATAATACCATATATATTTAGGAAGAAAGGATATTAATCTCAAAACAAAAGGTGAAATTTCATCGAAATAGTCGCTCGTTAAATATTTATTTGTCTAGAAATAATCATTATTATGTAGTATTTTCACGGATTTAGCCATACCTAGATTGAAAATCATATTAAGATGATCTTATAATTAGCAGGCTGAAATTACGTAGTTGTGTTTTCGGGGTGCCTTTTGGCAGAATGAAGTGGATTCCTGACCTAATAATGTTTTCCGATTACTTAAGTAAGTCATTTTAACTATAACTATTCATGTGGTAATTAATATTTAGTATTAAGAACTTGAAAAGTTATTTTTATATACATAAAGAGGGGTTGAATTCGGGACAATCATTTTACTTCATTGCAATTGATATTTAAAAATTCATTCTTAATGTTAATATGATAATTATATAAACATGATTTTATTTCATACATTACTAATATTTATAGATTTAATGTTCAAAAAATACCAAAAGTTTATGGATATTGCATGCTTATAACTAAATTTCGATGATGGGTTTTATACTTATAATAATTTGCTATAAGTTATAAAAGAATGAAGTCATGTATCTATATAATCTGCATCTATATAGGTATATTCATTAACTTAAGGCCTTAATCTTCTTGGATCACGAGGGAATAAGCTTGCCCTTCTAATATTTTTAAGACCTAAGTAGAACATGACAACTCTTTCTAAACCAATACCACCACCTCCATGTGGTGGTGCTCCAAAATTAAATGCATCAACATAATCTTTTAATCCTGGACCTGTAGGATCAACGCCATGAGCTTTCATTCTCTCAGCAAGGAATGCTGAATCGTGAATACGTTGAGCACCACTCAATATTTCCTCTCCTCTCATGAAGAAATCATAAGAATTGGAGTATTTTGGATCTTCAGCATCAGGCATTGTATAAAATGGTCTAATGCTTAGAGGAAATTTGTCAAGGATATAAAAATCGGTATCATATTTATCTCTAACAATACTACCAAGTAATTTTTCATTTTCTGTTGATAAATCATCTAAGTCACCTATATCTGTGACTCCACCTACTTCACGTAAGAGCCTGATTCCTTCCTTAAATGGAATTCTTACCATTTTCCCATCCTTTGGAAGTTTGAATTCATCAACCGGGAATTGTTTTCGAACAACAGCAATTTCTTTCGAAAACCTATTTTTCAATTCAGTAAAAATGAAAATAAAAAGTTCCATTAAAACATCAATTACTTCATCGTAATGTTCCTCAAAGGCCATCTCAAGATCAAGACCGATAAACTCAGTCATATGTCTATGAGTATTCGAGTTTTCAGCTCTAAAAACAGGAGCAATTTCAAATACACGTTCAAAATCTGCAGCAATTAACATTTGTTTGTATAATTGAGGAGATTGTGCAAGAAAAGCTTTTCCTTTGAAGTATGATACTTCAAAAACATTTGAACCACTTTCCGAAGCAGCGGCTAACAATTTAGGTGTATGGATTTCCATAAAACCTTTGGAAATTAAAAATTCTCTGAATAATTCACAAACACCAGCTTGAATTTTAAAAATTGCTTGATTTGTAATAGTTCTCAAGTCCAAGACTCTTGAATCCAATCTAGTATCTAAATTGACAACCGGTAATCCTAATCTTTCAGCTTCAGCGTCACTTCGAGAAGCATCTTCAATCAAAATGGGGAGTTTTTCAGGAGTTCCTGCTATAACAAATATTTTAGTTATATGTAATTCTGCATCTTGAACCGTAGCCGATTTAACAGGTTCCGGAGTTTTTTGAACAATAGCAGTTACAACAACAATTGATTCATTATTTATAGAACCAGCAAATTTAACCATTTGCTTAGAGATTGAATCTTTATTGACAACCAATAAACCTTGAATTAAAGAATTTTTTTGCCGAAGCGCTAAAAAACACATTTTATTTCCTTGTAATCTGGAAGTATGAATTCTTGCTCTTAAAACAACTTCTTCGCCGTCATTTTTTGAAGACAAGGTGTTAATTTGGGTCCTTTTCACGCCGGATTTGGTGGTCGATTGAATTAAAGGCAATACTCCGTAGAATTTATCTGAGTAATCAACTTCTGATGCAGCCCGTGCTGCTTGCTCGGTGGCCACTTTTGCAGCCTTTTCTGCTTTCTTTCGCTCTTTTTCTTTCTGTGCAGCCAACTTTTTTATAGCCTTTTTGGACAATGGGTTTCCATTTTCACTAAAGAACAATTGATTAGTTTAATTGGACGTATATACAAATATAAATATAAATTGGACTTACTCTAAAGGAACCGCTGAAGATTCAGGGGAAGGGGCAGCAGGTGTATTTGGAGTAGAATCCGCAATGGATAGATTTTTAATCTGTTCAATGTCGGACATGTTTCTGAGATGTAGATAAGCACCAAGGATGTGTTTAAATATCCAATCTAAAATTTCTCGATGAGTCAGAAGAAGACAATAGAAAATTTAAAGGTTTGATCTGGAAAAAGTGGGAAGACTTCATAGTTACGTCCGGGTAAATACACGTATATATATATTTTATTTATTAGTTAAGTTATCATACATTATTATTATTCGTACCTTGAATTTGGAGGCATTTTATATCCCATTATTCGATAATATTTTGGAGTACAACTCCAACCAGCAAAAGTAACATCTTCTTCACTTTCACAAGAACATTTATTATCTTTTAAAACTTTTCTACTTTTTGGACATGCATGATTTGGATTATGAAAATAACCAAAATCATTAAACATTTGAATTTCACTCTTTTTTAATAATAATGACGCGGCAATTGTATGAATTGGTGCATCACCCCATCTTTCATAAAAAAATCCTCCAGTTTTATCTAAATAATTGAAATATTCTGTATATGTTTGTGATCTCCAAAAATCTAAATCAGCAACTTCAAAATTTGACCAGAAATGACATCCATTATAAGTTTTACCATCATCATCCGATATAAATTTCATTAAATTTTTTGAATCATCTTCAATGATTTTAAATGATCTTTCAGATGAATTACTATTTTTTTTTGTATGATCATACTCATTTATAAAATTTTTGGTTTCATCCCATAAAGTTGGAATTGTTTTTTTAAATTCTGGCATTGTCATAATAAACCCATAAAGTTTCTTATTTTTATTCATAAATTTAAAAATATCATAAGTTACATCACAGTAAATCTTTGTATTTGGTTCAACTCTCCAATAATATTTGTAATCATTCATTAATTCATGTCTCCAAAAAAACCCCGATTGATAACGACACATGTGTCTATAAGATAAAGAACCACCATATATTACACCATCTTCTTCTAATTGTTTCATTTTTTCTTCTGCTTTTTGTTGATCTATCCAACTAGGATAACTCCATTCATTATAATTAACTAATCCAAATTTTACTTTACCGCTACATTGTTTTGATATTTTTTTAATAAAATCTGGTGTAAATTTTTCTTCATTTAAAAAAACCCAATCATAATGAAATTTTGAATTAAATTTAGATTCAATTATCTTAATTGATCCTAACATATCATCTAATTCTGAATTTCTTACTAATGATATAAAAGTTGCATTTTCTCTTTTATTATATTGATTTAAAATTGTTTTATTTTTATAATCTAATTTAATTCTAATATGGTTATTATTTTCTGGATTAATCATTAATTTTGTTTCTGGTTTTTCATACGATATATCAATCGATTTATTATTCTTATTATACATAAATTCATATAATTCTTTGTAATAATTAATTATAATTGATTCTGTTTCTAATTGAAAGTTTAAACTTTTGTAATCTGAACTATTGTTTTTAAATAAAATCGCTCTGTCAGCAATTAATTGTTCATTTATATCAATTATATCGTCTATATTTTTGTAAATACTACTGAATGTTATTTCTTGATCATTTGATGGAATTTTAAATATTGAACGAGTACTTTGAATTATACCACTTGGGAAATCAGACCAAATTGTGCATAAAGTAGTTAATATAATAAATATCGATAGTACAACAAGTATTACTAGTAATTTGACCGATTTACTCAATTTCTTATAACTTATGAAGTTATTTAGTTTCATTTTTATGTTTCTATCTTAAAGTCAAGGTTGTCTCGTTGTTAATAAACAAATGAATGTGTGATCTGTGATTTGTGGACTGAAATATGAACTTAAAATATGATAGAGACCGAAATCAAGATTGATATTAATATTTAACTTTCGACTTTTTAATTAGAGCTGAGAATTCAAAAACAATGCTATTAAAAAAAAATCTATAAAATTAAAAAGAAAGATTCAGGAGAAAGATAAAAGGTTTTTTTTAATGAGAAAAATTAATACTGAGCCACTGTAAAGTTATGTAGCCTACAACAAATGAAATGCAATTAATAATTCTGAGCCACTCCTAAGTTATTTATAAAAGCTTATTCTAATTATAATTAAATTAACACGATATTTTATATAATCCGAGTTTATGGGTACCGAAAGTTCCAAAGAATCGGAGAAGAGTATTATTAGATCGTCGGAAAGATTGTATAGATCGATATAAACAATATAATGATATCAAAAAGTAGGAGAAAAAATGGGAAAAAATCATAATGAATCGGCTGCAGCGGTAAAAATATACACGGCTGATATCGATTTATATATTACACTTGCAATTAATATTGGAAGATCTGATTCTGATCTGAAAAATACATACCCAAAATATAATCTGTATATAGAGAACAGACTTACAAAATGATGGAAGTTGAATCTTATCAAACAGTGCCGACTAATCCGGTTGGTGCTATTATTAATATTTATACACTTAACTATTGGGTAGTAGACAAGGGGTCCTGCGACTTTTTGGCGTCACTGGTTTAAAGCAGTAGTACCGAGCACTCGAATGCCAGTCATTCCTCCATTAATTAAACATTTGATTAATATTGTTATTGCCAGACGATACTCAAGTAGTCGAGTTCGAATTTCGAAGGTAAAAATAATAGCTGGCCCCTATGGCTCTGATTAAAGGTTGAAAATTGCTTAGATAAAAGCGTTATCCCAACTCTTTTGCATTTAAAAGTTAACGTTGTTATTGCCGTTAATGCTACTTTGCAACCATATTTCTTCCGAAGATTTGGTGAATGGGGCCATAATATTCTAGTTCATTCTTCACCAGATAATTACAGGGGCTAAAGCCAGAAGTGCTGTTCATGTTCCCAAGTTGGTTTTCCTACCCGTGTGAAAGAAAATACTATAGCTACAGTTTTTGTTTTGTGAAGACTCAATTTCCACACCCAAACGATTCGTATCGACCTCTACCATGTTACTTGTTATATGTATTACATACATCCGGGTTACCTAGATTAATTACATAAATAGTAAATACCCTAATGAAGAGAGAGTTATTATCTCAGGAATTCTTCCTGCCTACTTAGGGTAAATTATCACTTTTGCTAGAAAAGATAGTAATATTTTGGGTGACCACTAACCACTGACTTGACTTTTTGATTGACTTTTCCACCCGAATTGAGTGAGATATAATTAGCTTTGTGTGTCTGAGTTAAAAGGACAATTGCGTAATCCGATTACAAGTAATTGAGTGATATGCTTCTACTAAAAAGGTTGCTATCATATGGAAGGATCTTTCTAGTTTTAAAGAGTGGTAGCTATACACTTAATTTGGAAGATGAGATTTAAATCCTTAGCCACTCAGTTGATCTGAACTTGATATTGAATACTGAGAGTTCACTAAGGAGACTGTTAAACAATGAAATGATTGGCTGATTTGAGTCCTATAGAGCACTGGAAAACCTAAATGGGACATCTTCTAGATCTAGAGTTAATTGATGGAGTTATCGATGTGATGATTTGTTCCAGTCTCGAACTTATTCCCAGCATCGATGAAACCGTGGAACTGGTGAATAATGCGGAGAACATTCTTCCATATAAAGCTTATATGACGACTTATTCCACCCCTGCCCTACCAGATTTTCCTGTGTCTCAACTAAGATTAATGCCTTTTATTTAGAGAATAGTTAGTTTTGTTAAATTTCAACAAAAGGGTTAATTAATTTACAAATGAAGGGGTGGCTTAAATTAAGTGGATTGGAGCATAAAACCAACCGAGAGACAAAACAGAGTTGAAATTCCTACAAGGAAACGATATGATGGACTCATTCATATATATATATATATTTGTAATTACTGAAATGTGAGATATGTACGAAAATCACCGAAAAGAACCCTACGCTGCCACATAGATAAAGCGAAACTGCCCACAACTAGGTTATTACATGAAAATTACACCAACATTAATACATAAATGACAACAGTGTAATAAAACCATGCCACAACAACAGAGGACATATCAGGAAATGATTGCAAGGTATGCCAATGGTTCTAGATCTAGGAACAATTTCCAACCTCATTTTCATGTTTTCTGATAGCTAACAATTTCAATTTCAGTTGAAGTACGGTACGATGATCTTTTTAATTATATTCTAAAAGATATGATACACCATAGTGGTATGAATATATTAATTTATATATAAGTGGATGCATGTATACCCGTGGTATTGGTTTAGATTGCCTAAGTAGATTTTTCATGTGAAGATTCTCCAGCAACATCGGCAGTAGATTCCGCATGTGGAACAATAAATTTCAAAGAGATTGGTCTAATTAAATGTTTGTAAACCACCAATGAACCACCAAATTGTGGTAATCCTAAATATAATAAAAATACCGATTTAAAACACCAATAAAATGGGAACCAAGAAGTTAATGTTTTTGAAAAAAATTCAATTATATTTAATAATGAAAAAACAACCCAATATGTTAAAAGAACAGTATCATCAAGTGAAGTCGTTGATTCAATTGCCAATAAAGAATAATAGGCTGGGATTACAAAACCAGTTATATTTGATAATAGTTGTCCAATTCCACCAATATTCAAGTATTGGGCTAGGAAATAGGTGGCGATGACAGCTCCAACAAGGGCAACCTTTGGAATTTCTTCAATAAAAACGTTAGTATTTATATTTCGAAGACTGCTATAGTTTAAATACATACTTGTCTTTGACTCAATTTCTTTTAAACGAGGATAAGCTTCCAATTTCTATTATCGTGTTAGTGTTAACGTTTCATGATAACTCTAACGTTAATGTACGAGTTTAAGTTTGTCACATCAACAGTAGATACACACCTTGTCAAAGGACGAGTAGTAGAGATGAACCTGATCAGGAACAGCAATAGGTGGCAAATTGAAAGGCATTTTTAACGTTGGTAGCAAATTGAATGAAGGAGCGAAGGAACGAAGGGGTAAGCAGTGTAAACCGTCCGCTTGTAATTCACTTAGGATTATAAACCGGCATATCACGTGGTGGATGGTAGGGCTAAACCACATCCGGGACGACCACAAACAAAAGGCTGCGTGTAAATGGGAGACCGGCATTTTTGTAGAGGATGGAAATTAAACACATCTTTAAGCAAATATATTGGAATAATCACCGTATACGAAAATGAAGGTATGCTGGATTTCACCATTAAAACGATAACGATGTGTACTAACACCGATTATAGCTCAACATTTCATATCCAGCCAATGGCACACAAAAGACATTTGAAATTGATGATGAACATCGTGTTAGAATCTTTTACGACAAGCGTATGGGACAAGAAGTTGAGGGTGATTCAGTAGGTGATGAATTCAAAGGTTATCTATTCAGAATCTCTGGTGGTAACGATAAGCAAGGTTTCCCAATGAAACAAGGTGTTTTACATCCAACAAGAGTCAAATTATTAATGTCAAAGGGTACTTCATGTTATAGACCAAGAAGAACCGGTGAAAGAAAAAGAAAATCTGTTCGTGGTGCAATCGTTGGACCAGATTTAGCTGTTTTAGCTTTAACAATTGTTAAACAAGGCGATTCTGATATCCCAGGTTTAACTGATGTTACAACACCTAAAAGATTAGGACCAAAAAGAGCAAATAATATTAGAAAATTCTTTAATTTGACAAAAGAAGATGATGTTAGACAATTTGTTATTCGTCGTGAAGTTACTGGTAAAAATGGTAAAACATATACAAAAGCTCCAAAGATTCAAAGATTGGTTACACCACAAACTTTACAAAGAAAAAGACACTTAAAAGCTTTAAAAATTAAAAATGCTGAAGCTCAAAGAGAAGCTGCTGCTGAATATGCTCATTTATTGGCACAACGATTACATGAAAGAAAAACTGAAAAGGCTGAAATTAGAAAGAGAAGAGCATCTTCTTTAAAAAATTGAAATAACTTTTATATAAAAGTAATATAATTAACCCATCACATTCCTCATTTTTCATAATGTTTCATTATCCTTGGATTCCCGTGTTATACGTATTTTAAAGAATAATATTTGAGTACCTGAAACTCTACTTCAGTTGTCAATGCTGGCACTATATTAACGGTTATAATTGTTAATATTAATTATAATATAAGTTCATTACATCTGTAATCATAATTATAACAGTTTCTTAGGGTTGAATATGTTTATTAACCCAGAATCCCAAGGTCGGATTATGTAATTGCAGTGCACCAAATATAAAATTCATGGGCTTAGAAAGACAATTTCCTGGGAGTTTGCAATTGTTAGCCTCCAGTTTTATGTACCATGTAGATCTCAGCCTTCAAAATTACGGCCCGCGCGACCTATCCCATACCAGCTGTTGTTGGATACACAAAAAATATGTAACTATAGCACGATGAAATTTAAGGATATATTTCATCTAAGCCTCTGTTTTCATTCCTTTAATTCTTAGGTGCTTTTCTTTTTTTTTTTTGTCTTTTTTCTTGAATTGTGTTTATGTTGTGAAGTTTTAATTATGTCTATTCTAAAAATAAGAAAATGCTTAACCTTAACTATCGCATTACAAGTTTTATCATTTGTAACATTATCATTAATTCTACATTACCTTCTTAAAGATTCAAAATCAGATTCATCTATAGAAGAACTGAATTCAATAATTAATAACAAATATCATTATCCTCATAGACCTAGTCTTCAAATCCCTTCGAAATATAATCATAAAACAACGAGTGCGGCCCCACCAAAAGACTATGAAAAACAATTAGACGCTTTTTATAATATAACTTTTAATGAACTTTTAAAGGAAAGACGAAAAGAGGAAGTGCCATATAATCCACCTGAATATGCCAAATATGTGAATGATGATGATGGTGTATCATCGTATGTTAAGTTAACAGAAGATGAAAAATCACAAAAATATAATAAAAGAGAAAATGCAACTTTTGTAACATTAGTTAGAAATTCAGAATTAAAAGGTATGATTGATTCAATTAGAATTATTGAAGATCGATTTAATTCAAAATTTCATTATGATTGGGTTTTTTTGAATGATGAGCCATTTACATCAGAATTTAAAATGTATGTGACAAATATGTGTTCAGGAAATGTTAAATTTGGATTATTAAATACATCAATTGATGAAGAATGGGGGATGCCATCATGGATTGATAAAGAGTTGGCACAAACAAAAATAACAGAGATGAAAATAAAAGAAATTCCTTATGGTGGTTCAATATCCTATCGTAACATGTGTCGATTTCAATCAGGATTTTTTTTTAAAAATGAATTATTAAAAAATTATAAATATTATTGGAGAGTTGAACCAGATATTAAGATTTATTGTGATATAAATTATGATATTTTTAAATTTATGAATGAAAATAAAAAAAAATATGGTTTTACTATATCAATTGTTGATTTTCCAAGTACAATTCCAACATTATGGGATACAACTAAAAAATTTTTAAAAGAATTTTATCCAAATATTTTAAATTCAAATATAAATTCAAATAATTTATTAGATTTTATATCAAATGATAAAGGAAAATCTTATAATTTTTGTCATTTTTGGTCAAATTTTGAAGTTGGTGATTTGGATTTTTGGAGATCAAAAGAATATACAGATTATTTCAATTATTTAGATAAATCTGGTGGATTTTATTATGAAAGATGGGGCGATGCACCTGTTCATTCAATTGGTGCCGCATTGTTTTTAAAACCAGAAGAATTTCATTTCTTTGATGATTTTGGTTATTTTCATGCTCCTAGTAAAACGTGCCCAAAAGATCCTGCTGTAAGGCTTGCTAATAGATGTATTTGTGATGGTAGTGATAAAGATATTACTTATAATCGTTGGAGTTGTGTTCCAAGATATTTAAAAATCAATAAATATAAAATGCCAACCCCAAGATGGTAATTAAGTGGGTCGATATATATATACAAGGGTCGTGAGACTTTTTGGTGTTATCGGTTCCAACATTATATACTTATTTATATCCCAAAATAATAAAAATTATACAATTAATGATAAACAATATTAATGATAAAAATAGATTCTTAATATCTTATGCGTTTACGGTGCCGCACGCGTATAATAATACGCCAAAAATCAGTAAAACGTGTAAAAATAAATCTGATAATGTTTCAAAAGCCCTTTCTAATATATATATAACAATAAGATTTTTATATCCACATTCTAATAAAAACAAGGATTTCTTTATCAGTTATGAATTTAAAAGTAGTTTTTTCCTTATAAATTTGTTCTTACTTTCTGCTTTCTGTTTTCTGTTTTGTTTTCTTCATCTATTTCAACTTGCCAAGCTTTTTCGCAAACCTTAAACATTCTCCCTCCTTTGAAACAGATTGCTTTAAAATTTTACAATTATTTATATATTAACTTTTTGAGGTTTATGTAAACCTGAAAAAAAATACAATAGTTATTATTACTTAAAAACTCCATCAACTCATCATCCGCTATAATATAACACATTGATATCTTAACATTGCATTTTATATTCATTGAATTCTTACCTACATATTTGCACCGATTATTATGATATAGACTATGGGATTCCTTAATTTTACACACATAAAACTTCGGGCAAATAAAAGAGCTTGGAAGTTTCTAATAATTTCAGGATTAACAATAATCTCCATCATTATAACAACTATTATTTTAACAGATAATTCATCCCGTGTGTTAGAAACAATATCTTCATCAATACCAAAGAGTTGGAATGAAAATAGCAATATTGATAATAATGAAGCCGAAGATACAAATACAAAAGAAATATTACCACCATTAAAAGATATTAATCATGAAACTGAAGAACAAAAAATCAATAGAATAAAATACGAATTTGAATTAAAAGATTATTATGATGAATTATATCTTGAGTATAAAGATGATGAAGAAATTGAATATAAACCACCAGTACATCGATTAGAAATTCATGACGATAATTTACATGTTAGAGTTCCAATAAATTATTCAGATCCAATAGAAATTGAAAAAATCAAAGAAAATCCAAATCTTTTAAAAAGAGAAAGTGCTACTTTCATATCATTAGTTAGAAATTCAGAAGTTACTCAAATGGTTAGAGCAATAAGAACATTTGAAAAAAGATTTAATCAATTTTTCCATTATGACTGGATATTTTTAAATGATGAAAAATTCACTGATGAAGTAATTGATAAATTATTAGATGTTTGTAGTGGGAAGGTTAAATTCGGCTTAGTTACAAAAGATCAATGGAGTTATCCAGATTGGATAAACCAAACATTAGCTTATGAACATCGTCAAAAAATGGAACAAGATGGGATCATCTATGGTGGTTCAGAATCTTATCGTCATATGTGTAGATATCAATCTGGTTTCTTTTGGAGACATCCATTATTATCGGAATATAAATATTATTGGAGAGTTGAACCTGCAACAAGATTATTTTGTAATATTGATTATGATATATTTAGATTTATGAAAGAAAATGATAAAAAATATGGCTTTACAATAAGTATGTATGAATTTATGGAAACTGTTGAAACACTTTGGGATTCAACATTAGAATTTATAAATCTTAAAAATAATGATTATAAAAAAAAAATTTCAAAAAAAGAAAGTAAAAATAATTTATTAAAATTTGTTTCTGATGATGGTGGTAAATCTTTTAATGGTTGTCATTTTTGGTCAAATTTTGAAATTGCTGATTTAGATGTTTGGAGATCTCAAAAATATACAGATTATTTCAATTATTTAGATAAAAAAGGTGGATTTTTTTATGAAAGATGGGGTGATGCGCCTGTTCATTCAATTTTTGCTTCAATTTTTCTTAAAAAAGATCAAATTCATTTATTTAATGATTTTGGTTATTATCATGCTCCAAATACTGTTTGTCCAAGTGACCCTGAAATAAGAATGAAAAATAAATGTACTTGTAGAAGTACAAGGGATATGTCTTTTGGTCAAGGAAGTTGTACTCCCAAGTTTTATGAAGCCCAAGGGTTTAAATATAATCAAGATTGATATCAATGACTATGATTGATTATAAGCCCCAGAGTAATTTGATAAGTATGTAATGTGATTTTTAAATGCATAGGTTTATAAATATAAGTTAATTTATAACTACAGCCAGTTGGATGATTTACATAGATTGTTAGTGCTTAAAGGATTTTCACAAGTTAATTGTGTAAGTTGTGATGATTTTTTTTAATCGCGATATTCTACGCATAAGAAGAGGCAACGGTTAGAACGAGACCATCGTTCTTAACCACATCTACAAAACGTAAAACCCGTAGTCTCTTTTAACCAGCAACAATAGTAAAGTCCAAAAGATGCCTTAATGGGCAAAAATAAATACCAACCGGAGTTTGCCTTTTGATCGAACCATGATGGTGATATACCACCACCAGAAGATAACTTGCTTAAGGTCGAAGAAGAATACTCAAGAGGACTTTCAAATAAAGATGAATCGAGAGAATTTTATTGAAAACTAGAAATAATATGCGGAGGCATGCTAGATAGAGAATTTTCGAGGAGCACAAACCGGTTAGACTTCCAAACCTAAACACTTGGTGGCAGTGGGCCCTTTAAAAGCCAAATGAAACTATGAAGGCAAAAATGGTCCAGGAGTTGGTTATTACATGGAAAAAGGAAACCTTATTACACTTGATATAATACGGTAAAAAAGAAGAAGAAACCTTCCAACTTTGAATTAGAAACAAAAGAGAGTGCAAAAAGAGGTCAGAAGAATTTATTAGGATAAGTAGTATATATTTACAGAATATCTAGTGAATTCATATTTTTTTGTGTCGTTGGTGTCTGTTCTAGTAAACACTTATTTTTGAGTGGCTGTAAACCTTGATCTTGTTCAACTCACTGGTCCTAATCTTAAATTGTAATGATTTCAATCGCGATATTCTACATACAAGCTCAAGGACCCTACTAACTACTAACTACGAATTAATTTAGTTATGATTATAAGAAAATCATTGGGAGAAGGTAAAGTTAAAAATGATATATATCTGTATATTTAAAGTTATGGTAACACCATCCATCCAATAATTGCTAACCAAATAATTAATCCAACTGCCGTTAAAACACCAGCACCTGCTTTATCCTTTGATTCAATCGTAACGTCATAAGTGGTTAATTGACTGCTTGATGAACTTGATTCAACACCAGCGTCGGATGACCCATTTGAACTTCCACCAGTACTAGCAGAATATGGAGCATGATACATTCCACTAAGCACATTTTGAATAACTTCTAAAGCAGACATTTCTTCACCGAGACCATAATAGCCATCCCAAGTGGTATTTTGCCAGTTCATTCCACAGGTATGGCCATCAGAACCGCCATTACATGTCTTTGCAGCAGCAGCAGCAGAAGTTGATAAATATTCGTAAATTGTTGAGTTTGTTGTTGGAGCCATAGTTGACGTTAGCCCTAAGAATCTTGAAAAAATTGCTTTGAAACATCTTTCATCATTATTACAAGTCTTAGCATTTTGACATGTAACTTCATACATTATATTATCTTTGAAAAATATAGAGCTTGCATTTAATAAACCTTCAACTCTTGTTAACCATTTTGAGTCTTCAGTGTAATTATACATGTAAGCACAAGCAGACAAATATAGACCATAATTATAACTCCAACGATACTTAACATAATCGGTACAATTTTCAGAAATATCACCACCATCATAAACAATATAATCACTTGTGATATAACCGATATCAGTTACCCAATCCCAAACTTTTTCAGCAGTTTCGGCATAACTATCATTACTTGTATAACGAGCCAATCTTGAGGCGATATGCATTAGACAACCATTTGCAACTGTATTTTTATAATCATAACCTGAATTCCAAGTAAATATTTGCCATCTTAAACCCCCTCCACAATTATCAGAATCCCATCTTGCAGCCATTGTATTATAAACAGCTTGAGCTAAATATAGCCATTGTGGCTCATCTGAAGCAGGATTTGTAAAATTTCTTTCGACGGCACCTATAGCCAATATACCCCAAAACCCTTGATCATCATTTCCTTCGGTATATGTTTGATTTTCTGGTATATAATTATTGTCATCACCGGTTTGATGAAGCATTGCTGCCATTATCAAATCTTCATAGGTTGTATTTTTCGTAAAGTACCAAGTATCTAACAAACTACCAAGTGCAGCACCAGCTTCCCACCAATAGTATGGATCTACAAACATGCCGACGGTACCACCATATGTTGTACCTTGATAATAGTCCAGAACACCATCTTGAATTAAATATAAAGCATTTTTGATTGAAGATGTACTTGTGACATCAATATCTATTGAAGACACCAAAGATGTAAAAGTTAAGAACACATAAATATAATATAAAGGTGAATGTATTATAATCAGCCTCATTAATAAATAATTATTTTTGAAATATTTTTAAGGTTTGGTATATACTGAGATATTGTTTGAGGGAAAACCTGTGATAAAATATAAAATTATAAAGGAAGTTTAAAAGGAAAGGGGAAAAAAGAGAAATAAATTCTCGGAATGCTTCTAAGGAGCTACAGTTACATTAATTAAAATATAACATGAATATTTATATATGAAGGAAGGAAAATGTACTCGTACATGTACTAAGCCTTAAACCTTCAATGCAACAAATCAGGTTTATGTCATAGTATATAATATTACTACTGCTATAAATAGCCACGTTTATTAATTGAAGATATATCAAACACACTTACTAATTCTTATAATTGTAATTGATGTATCTGGATTATAGAATATGAGTGCTCACACTTTGTTAGAAGTATTAAAAAGAATCTAGATAACATTGATCATGATATCGAACCCTGCATTACTAATGAAATAAGCGTTAAGCTTGAAGCTTGGCTACTCTTAGCACAGATATTTATAAGTATAGATTATACTCGATGTACAACCTATCCACATATGTGTGCATAATCGTTTTAAATGTATGAGAAACCCTACTGGCTGCGGGCAGTCTCCGTAATAACAAAAAATGCAACTAACAAAAAAACTTTTGAATAAAATCAAGATGGAATTTTCACAAATATATCTGAAATAATTAAGCCCCACGAAATTCACCAGATGAAAACATTCTCATTTTGTTTTCATGTAATCTTTTCTCTTTTCGTTTCTTAGATTTAAGTTCTCGCTTTTGAGATTTAGAAATTAAACTGGTTTTCAAACTTGATTTGGAAGAAGCCCTGGATGCTTTATTAATATATAAAATGGAAGCCTTGGAAGCATTAACCATTTTGGGAACCGTTGTAATTTCAACGCTTTTGGGCTTCTCTGATGATTCTGTAATTGAATCTGCTAGAAACGAACTTTTCATGCTAGATATAACACAAGAGCGCGCAAATGAAAACTTTGGAGACATATCAAAATCGTCATCTTCAATCACAATTGATTCATTTATTGAGGGCTCTTTATGCTGTACTGTTTTCTTATCTGTTATCTTAGTAGTTTGTTTCAGTTCATAAAAGTCTAGATCGTTTTCATCTTCTTGCTCGTCAGCTTGAGGAGTTATATTTTGTAAACCACTCGTCGCTATCACCACTGCATCGTTCGCTTCTTCTTCTTCATCAGATTCAATCAAAAATGATAAGGATTCGCGAACACTTTCCACAGTTAATAAGTTTTTCTTTTTAGTTTGTAGCTTCGTTGTGATCTCAGAAGCAGTAAGATGATTTTCTTTTGACTGCTTTATTACTTGACCGTTAATCATTACTGGCCCTTGTTCATGTTTTTTATCGTCGTCTACAAACGGGTTTTCTTGTGAATTGTCTTTTGTGTTATCCACATCATTAATGATCCCAAATGCCGAATTCATTGTTATATCTTCTTTTTTTATATTAGACTCCGCAATTGAGTCAATAAAAGCTTTAGCCTTCGGGTTATTGGCAAGTTTAGAGATGCCGGCCGCACTTTCAAGCAACTTTTGTTTTTGTCTATCTAGTCTTGCCTTTCTAAAACGCATGGCCTCCTCATCCGCATCATCATCGCTTAATTCTAGATCATACCCACCTTTACGTTTTCTAAGATTACCTTCTGTAATATCAGTGAGAAGCTTTGCAACCATCTTAGTATCATCCTCAAGTTCCATCGCAGCACGAAGCTTCAGGATTTCATCTCCATTAAGTTTCTGCGTTGTGTCATCCATCATTCGCTCAACGTCAGAATCAGCCTCTTCCTCTGAATTTTCACCATCTTGACCACCAATACCTTGCCATTCGTCTTCAGATTCGGCAGCCTCGGCATCGATGATTGGTTTGGCCTTGCTATTCTTTAACTCCGCAAGTTTCTGAAGTCGTTTCTTTTCACGTAATTTAATCTTATAAATTTTTTCCGCCTCTGTTAATTTGGGACGCTTCGCCGAGATCAAGCCCTCTTCATTATTATTATCCTCCTCATCACTATCTTCTTCAGAATAATATTTTTGAACCAATTTTCTTTTTAAGGTTTTCATATCTACAACAGGGGAAGAAGTATGTTCCGTGTCTTGTGATTCTATAGATAAAATAGCTTGTGTAGCCTGAGTATCATCATTAATATTTTGAGTGTCCTTTTGAGTGACTTGAGTGATTTGAGTAAGTGGAAAGTGTTGTGTTTGACTAGGGGCATCAAACATCGATAATTGAGTTGCTTGTTCGTTGATATTGTGATTAATCTGTTGTGTACTTAGTTCGCTGGTAAAACTTTCTTTTACATCGATTTCTGAGATAAATGATTCATCAGGATTCTCCTCTATAACATCAGCGGCAAGAGTTCTCATTTCTTTTACTTTATCCTCAGCTCTTTGTGGGGCTATAGTTTGTGATATTGTAGCATCAAAGGCTTGTGAAAGCGTCATACTATCTACACTATTGGCTTCACCACCCAAATTGAACAAACCACCCACTCCAATTGCAATTTTAGGGGGTCCAACAATCTGAGTATCCAAATTTTCAGTTGATGGTGTAATTTCTTCCTCTCCTTCTTCGTCATCATCCTGAATAATACGGCGCTGACTTTTAGCGGCTTTTGAAAAAGGAACAAGGTCATCTTCAACGTCTGAATTGGCTTGAAGATAAGAAGATTCATCAATCTGGCCTTTGTTAGGTAAATTATCATCTCTCTCACTTTCTTCACCCTCTTCTTCGATTTCTGATCCTTCTTGATCACTTTCATTTTCATTTTCATTTTCATCCGCTTGGACAACAAACTCAGACTCGCTAAGCTCATCTAGCATTTCTTCCTCTTCGTCATAGTCATCATCTACAATTTCTTCCTCATCTTTGACATCATAATAATTAGAATCTTTTTCTTCCTTCACTTTAGCTTTAATAGCTTCTTGTTTTTCTCGTTCCCGTAAATCTAAAGCCCTTTGTTGTTCTTTCTCAAGCAGGTTTTCTATAATTTCATTTTCTTTCTCTAATTCATCTCTAGATAATAATAACTTGCCATGATCTCCTAATGAATCTATTCTCTCCTTTTGTTTTTTGGAAAGTTGTTCACTATTTTTATCTCGAAGCATTTGCATTAGATCTTTAGTACTCATATGTTTTTGATCTTTGATCTTTTTCTTTTGAGCGGCGATATCACGTAATCTGGCCAGTCTGGCTTCTAAAGGATTAAGCATTTTTGTGGGAGCATTTTTTATAGGTGTAGCTTTCATAGGAGGTTTAAAGTCGGAATCAGAGCTAAAATCAGAATCGGAATCAGAATCAGAATCTAGGCTGACAATATTTGATTTAATACTTCCCAGATATCCTTTAGATGGGTGCGATTCCTTAGATATTGGTGAATTTCTAAAAAAAAGTTAGAAACTAGATATTAACGAAAAGAAAAATAGTATCACTTACTTTTTATCCTCATTATCAATACTCTTGAGAACAGTTGAAGATGAGTTTTTACTTTTAAAACCAAATTTTTTGAACAAGGCTGATTTCTCAAAAATAATATTTGTATGAACTTCTGGAGCTAGTTGAAGATTTCGGGCCATCCTCTGTGTTTCCCGTTCTATCTCTTCTCTCGCTTTTTTGCTTGCCTAATTTTCAATTGATGTTAGAGCCTGTTATATTCATGATATATATTGCCATCAAATACTTACTTGACGTGGAGTTCTCTTTGGTAAAGATGATTCATACTTGTCATCATCAAAGTCACTATTGTTATCATTATCAGATTGATTTTGCTGTTCTTCATTTAAGGCTTGTTCTTGTTTCTCTTTTTCATTTCTTTTTCTCCTTTTCTCTTCTACTAATTTTTGGATTCTTTCCTTTCGTGATAATCTTTCGTGAGAATTGGATATTTGTGGTATATTTCCTGTTAAATTAGAAGCTAAAACAATATCAGAATTTTTTGGGGGATCACTTTCAGTTGTTCCATCCAGGATTTTATCTTCATCTGGTTCGCTGACAAACAATGAAGTACTATGCGACACAATTGCAGTTATAGTTGTCAATGCAGATTCTTTTCGTTCGAGATTTAGTTCATCTTCAGAACTAATATTATCCTTCGATTCTTTGGGTGAACTTTCTAAATCACTATTTCTGATTTGTTTCAATTGAGAAGTTGACTCGTCCCGAGTTTTATTTACAGTATTCATATCTTCATCATGGGTTTCTGATTCCGTGGTTTTGGTAAACTTTATCTTCGTGAGTTTTAAATTACTGAAAGATGGTATTGTATTTTCAATATCACGCTCAACATCTGAGGCAGCAATTATCGTTTCTCCTTTATCGTTTTTTTCATTATTTTTTGTAATAATTTTCTCCTTTCCTTCTTTAAATTTACCTAATAATCTATTCCTGACGCGTTCTATTGTGGTAGAAACAACATTTGAGTTATCTGTTTTGGATTCAAAATCTGGTATATCTATCTTTTGAGTGGATTTCATATATTCTTCATTATTTATTCCATGAACAACATCATCTAAAGTTTTTTCTAAGTTAGATAGAACATTGGAGTCGTCAGACTCATTCTCTTCTGGATCTAGTGACGCGTACATCCTTAAGTCGTTGTCATCCTCAGGTTGAAATTTCAGTGTTGTTTTTTTAAACGATGCCAAACTAGTTGGTAAGTCATCTAGTCCGGATAAAAGATCCATGGTCGATTATATATTAATTGTCGTTAATGTTAAAATTAATGGGAAATGGAATAAAATAACGCGTCCTCTTTGAAATTCAAATTCAATATCACGTGATAACGTTGATCTCGTCAATTCAAGTTATATGGAAATGAAAAGATTCTCAATAAAATACCCGGTGTTTACTAACTAACTAACTAATTAGTTTACTACTCATGATGTAAGGTTATTTATTATACGTGTTTTATTTTAGAGACGTTAGAAGATTATTCTAAACAAGATGGAATATTGATCATTCTCACTAAATCAAAGAGAAGATCTAGAGTTACTAAGGAAAAATCATATGTGGTTGGAGTGTAACACTTTTGGATGGACCATTGGTGTATTTTGGACCCTCCCGTAAAGTGACTGTATACCAGAATTTTAAGTATAAAGTTTTCTTGATATGTATCTACAGATAATAAATGTTTAAGCTCCCACATCGAATGAATACTGGTTGCATCTATGAAGATGACCTTGAATCTTAGTATGACACCCTTGAAGGTTTGATCAATTAATATCACTATGAAACAATTAACGAGATTCTTAATGTTGATTAAACTGAAATCTACCCTAGTAAAACTACTAACACTTGGAAAGTTTTCATGGCGATTCACTTGCAATACGACCACAATTGAGTGGGATGCGATTTGCTTTCTGTAGTAATCAAGACTGAATATTGACTACACAAGAAATAAATTGAATAATAGGATAATAATTAATTAATTGACCACCTATATTAGCAGATGAATTTTCTTAAACTTTCAGGAAATCATCCCCCATCCTCTCTTTATATCGATATCTAGAACTCCACATAACATTTATAGGTATTTAATATGTCATCACAGTATTCCATATATTACATCTCTTTTTTCAATTCTGTCCGATTTTCTGAAGAAATGATCCCTTTTGGTTTTCTGTTTCATACAACAGTTACACTCTAATTGCAAATTTAAAGGAAGGTCTCCCAGGGGAAAAAACTCAACAACTGAGATAAGAATACTTTTCAACACATTCAAGATTATGGGGAGAATTTATAATATTTAGGAGAATCTATATTTACAATATTTAATTTTAAAATAAAATTGGTGATCGTAGACTAATTTCTGTGAGACGGTTTAAGTGCGTATCACGAACATAAGTACAACATGTACACCCTATAATGACAAGTTTCTAATTAACAGTTGTAGGTGTATAACAAATCTTTTATAGACCTAAAGATATAGGCCCTATAAGTACTGTATTAATACTTATTGTTATGATGGTAATGGAAAGGATTATTCTCCTCCGAGCCACAATTGCAATGAAAAGTTTCTAATCATTAAAATGCAGAGAAAAATCGCGAAAATTAAACTTACTACTTTAGGACACATTATATTTTTAAAGTTTTGATATCAAAAGAGAATGAAATACAATATAGCACCTATGGCAAAATTTAGCAATCCTAAAATTTATATAGCAGCTTGGAGAATTTTTTAATTTTGTTTAATGTTTGGAAAAGAGTTCGCTCCAGTACTCCATAAACACTGCATGACATTGTAATACCATACATGTATACTGAACCTTATAAGTTTACAATGCTATAGTCAATAATAGGTAAATAAGAAAATATTTGATTGACACTAAATATTAACACTAAAATGATATTCACTAATATATAATCTCTAGAGTTAACAGAACATTATACACTATTTTAAGAACAGTCTAGACTTTGTAGAGTACTCAGTATTGGCAATGAAGTTGCTAGTTTTAATTTTTATTTAGAGTCGTAAGCAAACAAGTCGCTTAATTATAAGGTTTTACCCAGCTGTATATGATTGCTATTTAAGTTAATAATACGTACGTTGGTCAATAGTACTCATGATATCGATCATAGACAGAGAATTATCGCAAACAGTCTGGGATTTAGATCTAGTGCTCCACTGACAACTCTAGCAGTCCTAAAATGCTTATATTACTTTAAATATATTTAAATTTGGATGTGTTTAATTTTCGAAAGAACCGAAGAGATCTCAATGATATCGATAGGAATCCATCCAATCCACGATGTAAACGGCTGAACCTTGTATAAAAAGAAGCTTTTGGATTCGATTTCCCCATTTCGTTGAAATGATTTCGATACAGATCGCCCCCGAATTGGAGGAACTAAGCAATCCAGAGTCCGAGATAATGATGGAAAATCCTAAATAAATCTTGAGAATTTTAGTATAGAAATAGATATATAAAAGTATATCAGCAGTACCACCTGATTAGCTACCTATGTTTAATGAAACATCTTATATTATATGAAAAGAAACTCGTATAGTTTATTTTTCAGCCGTATCTGAAGGTATAAAATTTATCCATATTTTGTCATAAATATTGAGTATGATTTAAGTTCAAATTTAAATTCTATCATTTCTAATTTCTATAATAAGATATATCTATATACTATAAGCTTATAGGTATATAAATAGTAGATTTCCAAAAAATCTAAGAAAATTTTTTTCTCTATCATAATGATATTGCCAATGTAGTAATTTCAATCATAATAAATATTGATAGAACTCCTTCATACAACAGAAATGTTCATCTTTTGGAAATATGGGAATTTTAGTATTTAAGAGTATTGATATACTAACAACTTTAACGTTAGAAACCTAAACCTAGTTGTACTATAAGCTACGAGGCATCGATAGAGTCAATCAGCTTATCAATAATATACTGATCTATATCAGAAACAGGCTCAAAAAATCGATCTTTCTTCCTTTCTACAGAATGTGGAAGGCTCATATGAAATCCTCAGTATATAAGTTATATATCTTCAAAATGCCTCCTCCTCCAGAAGTTTTATGTAAGAGTTCGAACGTACGGTGGCTCCTTGTTTTCTGCTATATCGATATCCAACCACTCTAGACAATGAAATACCTCTTTTCCAAATTCCAGCCCATACTATAAGACTTAAAGAGCCAGGCTTCTATATTATAAATATTCTTTGATTCAAAGGCCTGGCATGACTATTGTCAAGCATACTTTCTAGATCCTGTAACGATCGAACATTTTTCACCGAATACAACACCATTCCAAACGTCCTGAGACCACTCTGATCTACCTTCATACTATATCTCTATGTTTCTTTTGTTCTTCTCATTCATAAAAAGTATATCACATGCCGAAATTGTTTCACAAGGACGCTTTTTGATGGGTGGCTTGTTGACTTGACAGAGCTTTATATATTTTAGCTATTACCGCCATTTGAGTAAGTATTTTAGGCTTTCACATCCAAGGAGGTGTTATACCAGAAGAGTTGTTTATGTTTAAATATTTCTTTACGGTGAGCCGCACAGTCTTGGTCTTGTATTAAACCTTCTGGCTATTTCGGAAAATGAAACACCATGTTTAAATTCATTGATTTAAATCGGCCTAGATGACTGTTAGAATTACTGTTACCTGAAATCTCCTTCAACGGATTTCTAAAAGTCATTCTATGGTATATTTAAAAATAGAGCTTTCATCTGGAATGTCATCCAAAAAAAGCTTAGCCATTTAATGTTTTATCATATTATAAGCTTATACATATATATATATATATATATATACCAAATTAAATCTTCAGGTTCAGTATATTTACGGTGTGTCGACTATAATACATGTAGGTATCACAAGCTTTTGAATTAACTCAGTGCCACAATCGAGAATTTTCAAATCAAATTATGGCCTGTAATATTAATTGTTGAGCCCACTTCTAGCTTGATGCGTGTAGTGTAGATACTTATAAACTTCATCTGATACATAGTCACACATAGAAATCGCAAATCATATACGCAATGCATATGATATGTCTTCAGTTGAATATTGATGGATCCGAAAGAATTCAAGTATGAACGACACTAGCTATCTTTCCAAGTTTGAACTCGAAACTCACTATTTAGGTAACCATATATACATTGTCACACATATAATATTTAAAACATATATACACAAGTGCCAACAAAGATGCATGAGTATATTGCAATTTGCACTCGCTATAAAAATCTATATATATAAATCGTGTCCGGTGGCAATTGACGAAAAACCGGGTGTTTCAATGTCATCTTAATTTAGATCATTATAATTTTAAATTAATGGTGAATCAGACATAAATATAAAGAGACATTGCATTTGACTGTATTAGTCTACAAACAGCGGCTGTTTAAATATTAATTCCATACTTGCGAGTACATAAGAATATAATTAGTAATTAATCATAACTTTTTTGTATGATGACGAAATTTTTTGGCATTTGCAATATTGATATTTGTCATGATATTTGTCATGATTTGTATCCAGATTATCACCATCATCGCCATATTCTACCAAGCTATAATTAACCACCTAATATATGCATAATTTTATATGTGAAACAATATTGTTATTGGCCGAGATAATATTGGTGCTGACCGAGATATCTATAGATGTTAGGTACAATGGACGCACAGTTTTATGTCAAACTAATTACAAACCCATAAATTAATAAAGTCCACTGGCCATGGCAACATAAATTTACAGCACTACAGCAACAGATACTAATACAGATATCGATGTAACATGGCTTGAGTCCTTCGACCCCTTCCCCATATAAGGTCTTAATTATACACTTGTAATTGTAATTGTAATTGTGCTTAGTTTGACATCCTTATAAAATTGATCCAGCATCTAATTACTGTTTCATCCCTCGCGATATCGATATATTTCAATATGCAATTTAACTATTAATATTAATGTTAATAGTTATAATGCTCGATTCATCACTTAAAACATAATTAACGTTATAGCTAGTGCTAAATTCTAACCGCAGTCATAAATAATTAATTCAAAGAAAATATTACATGTGATGATATCTATGCTGAACGACACCAGCACCAAATGCTTGTATAAGCTTTAAATTTATAAAAAACGACCAGATTCTCCTGAGTCTCACCTAAGATGAGTACCTTTTATATAAGCAATATTAATAAATAAAGTTATTAATTTTTAAAAAAATGTTTTAGTTATGTGCTTGCGTTTGTTACAAAACTAACCCTCTACAGCAAATTTATATTAATTAAACGCCAAAGCTTCATCTATTTAAATGTAATTATGCAGGGGAGACATAGATATCTGGCAATAATTAATGATTGAGAATAGTTAAATTGATCATGAAGTGCTCTCTCTTTTAGTTAAACAGATTAGCTCTGTCATTTCGCAATTGTTAAGTGGTATGAGTGTGATTGATAATCATTAATGTTTGAAAGCAGATCTTGCTGTAGAAGCCATTCACTGTGATTATCATACTGATTACTGTGGGGAGGAGAGGCGGACATTTTATCATGAGATATTGCACTGTCGTAAGTGATATTGAAAACAATCAGGTATCTCCCAAATGAGTGTTCCTGAAACATTCAGAAATCATAAAATTACCATTTCATTGAGATATGCGATAGCTATGCCATATAGCGGGATTTTACTTTCTACTACTATTTTTGGCAAGTTATCCACGCTCACACCTGCTATGTGGGTTTAAACTTCTATTATAAGCTGGTATCTTCTTCTAATCTTCTGGGATATAAGCTTAATTTTATAAACTAGTAGGGATGTTTGGAGGTAAGTAGAGTTAAATTATGTTAAACAACTTTGACAAATTCAATACATTCAAAACTTTCAAAGCCTCTTCGGCCATAAATAAATCTCTAGATTCATAATGATTATCGTAGCATATATCCAACCGCATTAAAAATTATTATTGGCAACTATTTATAATTTTTTTTAATTGATTTTACACTAACATGAAACTTGGGAGAATAATTTTTCTTGTACCACTGTAACATATAGTGGATACATAAAGGATCTAGTTATAACAGCAAGATTTTTAATTGATAACCGCTGGGATAAATAAAATATGGTATTTAATTTTTAGGAGCTCCATGATAAATTACCTTCACCGTAACTAATCAATTAATTGAGAAAAGTGAAATTATTGTAGTCATCATCATATCAAACAATCATATGCATAGTATAGATCTATCAGTTAATTAATTCAATAAAAATGGCTTACTTGGTAAGATTAAGCCTTTGAATTATTCCGGTAAGTTCAGATATCGATCTCTTAGACAGGCTCTTTTTGTTGCAATTGTGTAATTCTTCGAATATTTTAGTTAGTATTAATTATAAGCGATTGCGTGATAAGATAAAGATTGTAAATTGGTAAATTGCAATCAATGTCAAACAATTATGGAAATATTTCCTATCAGTAATACATTTTTTTATATCTTTATTAAACGTTAATTCATAATTATAAGTAAATCATCGATATCATAGAGGCATATATTCATGATCACATATATTTGTAGTCATAACTTTGAAAAAATAGAACCAATTATCTATATAATGGCAATATTCCTATTAATATTATACCTGTAAGATTGTTACAACAATTAAAATTATTGCATCCACCAATCGGACAGATTTAATTTGATGATCTTCATCGTTTCATGATCATTATCAGTATATAGGATTAATAGGAACTGAATAACGTACTAAATAAAAGCCATGTTGGTGGGTTAATAGAATAAAATCAAACAATTGTAAGAAAGTATAGGTTATATCTAGATATCTACATGTTAAATATAAGCAATCATGAATTCGAAAGATTCAAGTGAAGATCAAACCTTTCAATCATGATCATGTAATGCATTAATATTAATATTAGGCATAATGTTGGAATTAGGTACCTTTTGATGTATAGTTCTTGTTTCGAGATATCAGGGAATATGATCGATATAAATGTACTCGCTTATATTCATACAATGGCAAAGTACATCAGTTTCCAAGGTTAAACCGATGAATCTATTCTATGATAAAGATCGAATGTCTCAGAGGAAAAATAAAAAGTTTGTTTAATCTTCGTTTAAAAATTTGGGTTTATATAACAATGGCTGCAGGATTGTATCACTGGAACCGTATGCGCGTCAGATCCTGATTAAACAAAGTTTACATGAGACGTTTCAAAATATATGTCTGTTGAATGTATACCAATGCAAAATAATTGGTCTTTGGTAAAATTTATATATATATATTATTTTCCACTTCTCCAACCTTCTTTTCATTTACTTTCTTGTTTCCATTTATTGGTTATTTTCATTTTTACTAAATAAAGTGAAGTACCAAATAAGTTTACACACAATACAATAATAGCAATGAACCAAGTTCTACAGCAAACACAATCAGAACCGGCCATTAAAACTACTATGGACACTAATTCTTCTAATATCAATAATGGGCCCCACAATGAACATCACCCAACTTCAGTTGATGAACCAAAAGTGTCACCATTAGATTCCGACGCTATTCATTCACTGTTAGGTAGCCCGAAATCATATACAACTTCGAATCCTAGGCCTCAAACCCAATCTCAAACGTCAAGTACAACAGCACCAAATAATTATAATAAGAAAGATGCATTACGACCACCAAAGTCTCTAAGTGTCAGTATAACAAGACCTTCATCTTTATCCAGATCTGCTTCTTCATCGGCATCCCCAAACCCTTTAAAAAGCCCTCAAGTTATATCTCAAGTAATAACCTCATCGGCAATGACGCCATCTGGATTAAGAAATAACTTTGATATTGCTGTAAAATGTATTAGCCCCGGCTTACCAAAGAACATGCTATCAGAAATGAGAAATGTGGTTCTATTAAGTAAATCTATTGAGGTTCAACAAAGAGAATTAATCGCTAAAAAAAATAGTAATGGTGATGGGAAAGCAAATGTAAATCTAAATAAAAGAAGTCCCTCTGCTTCGAAATCTGACTCAGATGATAATACACCTGCATTGAATAATAATAAACGAAAAATTGATCAGGTCGATAGTACTAAACAAAACAATAATGAAACTGATAAAAATGATCTTGATAATGATAAAGAAAAAATTGAAATTCAGTCATTAATCATATCAACACCAAAATCAGCTTCAAAAACTTCACCAACATCGGCGTCAAAATCAACACCAAATCTAAATTCAAATTCAATATCACCCAAATCATCTACAAAAAGATTAAAAAGAAGAGTACCACCGCCATTAAGTACTTTACCATCAAGGGAAAATTTACTACCATCGGAAATTTCGGCTTCCATTCGATCAGCACCATTAAAACCAAACATGATGATTCCCTTTACCTCAAGACCATCCCAGCATTATCATTATCCCAATTGCGGTCCATTATCTGCCCGAATTAGAACTAATACGATGACTAATTCTCAACAACGGTTTAGAGGTACACGTTGTGCTAGACCATCTTTGCATCAACTAGGTTATAATAGACAAAGACATAGGTATGGAATGTTAACTCCAGGATCTAAGCCGACTACTGTTTCAAAAAATGTTAGAGGTAATGAAGCTTCAAACAGTAAGAATGATAACGGCAGCAAAAAAACAAAAGGCTCAATTCGATCGCCTCATGTTGCAGATGTATTTCCTGATGAATCAATAAGATTTGCTCCTCAGATGTCACAACCAATCTCAGCCCGAAATGAATTCTTTTCATTTAATACAAGAAGAAATGAAAATAGATCAAATTCAGGATCAAGTTCAAAATCAAATTTAAGAACAACTTCAAACTCTGATAATGAATCATCAAAAAAGGACAATGATAATGATGATATGGATATCGATGAAGACGATGTCGAAACAAATGCAATTGAAGATGATGCCGTTGCATTTCAATCTCAATTACAATTATTTAAAAATCAACATCAATATAAAATTTTCAGGTTAAATAATAATAACAAATTTCAAAGAGGTATAGTACATCATCAAGATAATGTTTCTGGTAAAGATGTTTATAGTTTAATGCAATCTGAAAACAAACAACAATTTATGAAAATATGTTCAGAAGTTTGGGATAAATATTCAACAACAGCTTAATTATGTTTTTTATTGAAGATTATTAATATACATGATGGTAAACGATATGGTTCTTAGCATCGACAAACGACTCTACAGAGAACAATCCTGTGATGTTTTATTTATTATGATCGGAAGGTACTCTATGGTATATTAAACATATTTTGGACTATTCTTTGGAATTTTTTATCTATATCTTCTATTTTATGTTATAGCTGTTGAAAATCAATATATCTCATTGCTAATATATTGCATTACTTAGCCTTCTTTTTATCTTCACAAATTTATTGGAAGAATCATGATTACTTTTTTTTTATTTTGTTAAATCAAAATTCTGTTGGTTTTCGCTTTAATTTCTTTTGACTTCGGTATAGGTTTAGCATTATTATAAATAATTATATTAATGATAAAATGATATATAAGCTAGATGCAGAGATAGTTATTATTTAAATTCAAACTAATCTTTTTAATTATTTAAACTACTAGTATTCTTTTAATTTATGACTTTATTAATACAATCAGTTACATAGCTAATGATGAAAAAAAGTAATTGATCGTAATGATATCAATTTGATAAATGATAACGTTGCACTAAAATCTTGATATACATAGCTAATTATAAACTGAGGTGATATAAGATCAGTATCTTTAACTATCTTACCATGAGTATATAACTGTGATAATTAATATCACATAATTATCTCAGAATCCGAGATTCATTTTATATGTACTTAAATGACTTCATATTTTGTTTCAAATTTGAAAAAAAAGTTCATTTAGTTTCAACTTTCAATCTAGCCAATGCCATGGATCAATTTTCAAAATCAAAAAATAGGGTCTATTTATTTTTTATATACATTTGTTTTTGTATAGGTACGATTTTTGTCAGTATTTATGGCGTCATTTGCGGATATCGCAATGAAGATATTAATTAATATATTCTTTCAGAATTATACCTATAATAAACGCAGTTTAAAACTAATTCATAATCCTCCTCACAATTATACATATGCCAGTCTGGTACGTAGTTATGTGTTTTTATGTCAGTATTAGCTACAGTTCTCAATCCAAAATAATTTTTGAGAAGATAGCACCTAGCAAATTTGGGTTATACCAGTACAAATAAATCAAAGAAAATAGAATTAATGAAGAATTCATAATTTCTATGATCATGAGGGATACGTAGATACGAGTTTATAATCACCTCATACATAATACATATCGTATACCTATATAATACCTTTTAAATTTAGATTAAAGAGTTTTCCTAGGACTGTATATGGTATTCCAAAATTCCAAATGCTACAGATTATACGTATACCACGGATACATTGTTTTCTTTTTGATAATACTCTTATAATTATATAATGTA
Organism: Alloascoidea hylecoeti; assembly: GCA_001600815.1. Lineage (NCBI taxonomy): Eukaryota > Fungi > Ascomycota > Alloascoideomycetes > Alloascoideales > Alloascoideaceae > Alloascoidea > Alloascoidea hylecoeti. Next base: position 87,783 of record BCKZ01000032.1, on the reverse strand, counting down.
TTGGCATAATATTCTTCTAAATAACATCATTATAATTACTTAGAATAAACAACCCAATTGCAAGTATCGGAATAAAATCAGTCTGACCTGAATTGAGAGATATTAGATTCCAAATTACTCAGAATTAAAATATTACAATAATTGTAATGTGCAATTCAGTTACCAATTAACATTATCATTTCCAACTTCCAATCTTTAGATCAATCCAAAGTTATTTCCTTAATTAATAGTTTTGTTTGATTTCTTTTTTTTAAATTTGATTAATTATTAGATACAAAACTCTTGAGCACCCGACAGCAGGTCGTGCGACTTTTTGGCCTAACTGTTTCAACATGGTCATTAATTAGTAATCATTATAAATAATGCAGACTCTTTGCAGAGACTATATCACTGATTCACTGAATATAAAAATAAATGACCAAAATGAAATGACCAAATAACCAATTGGAATCGGGTATATTATAATTATATATGTTCAACAGCTTGTGGATGCATCCTGATGAAGGAATTAATTACAATCTGCCTTTCATCTGCTTCAACACTTGATATAGTAGTGTTGATATCAATTGTTTAAATGAAGCTCGAGTTATACTATACTGTACTCGAATACTACTTATGCACTTTTTAAATTAAATCTCATATAGATAGTTGAAACAGGTTCTGAAGCAGGAATCAATTTCAAAATGCAAAGTTTATTTCCATCAGAATCAACATTATTTTTTATTTTGGAAGTCTTTGCGAGGAATACTGACAGTGAAACATCCAGAAAATAACTCAATATTTCTCGGATAATCGCAAGGATGTGTGTATTGAAATTTGTGATAATTTTATTTAGCACTTAATAGGGTGAAATACTACCGGGTAGTGATCATAGTAGGGAGGTGACTTACAGTGGAATGCGGATCAATAGAACATCAAAGTTCGATTCTGAACTTTTCTGAAATCTTAGGACCTATTAGCACAATAATAATTCTGTTATTACTTATAATTAAGACAGTGACCGAAGATCCAGAACCCCTGGCATGATCTGCTTCTCCAAATTCTGTGGTTTCTTTTTCAATTAAAACCGATTCCAAATAGAGAAAATTTGTCTAGGGGTCGATGGTTCCTGATTGCCTCATGCTCTTAGATAATTGGTGTTCTCCTACAAACTCAATATACAATACTGTTATCGAAATGAGTGCCAATTGCGCGAATGTAAAACCATTATCTGGTTGTCCTTCTGGACTAACCGAGCCAGTAATCCAATGGCCCACAGAAACACCATATTTGATTTGAAAATTATCATTGATTATGGTAATTGATGTGATCTTGGACTTAATTAATCGTTAATCTTTTGAAGAGGATCACGAAGTTCAACATCAACAAATTAGAAGTAAAGTGAAGATAAGGAATTTATAGTTATATAATGAACGATATTGATTGATGTTATTAGAATTGTGGATGATAAAGATTAACTTCATTTTGCAACAAGGTATAGCAGTATAGCAGTTTTATAATTATATAAAACGGTGCACGGCGTATTTACGTTTTACGTTGCATCCGTATTAAATTATTAATATGCAATGCATATTCTCCGAGATCTTGATTCCTTGGAGCCACATATCCTGTGTCTAAGAGATACGAAGCGTTCGTAAAAATATAAATCTAAATATGCATACATGCATGATTTGAAGTATATATAATTTATTGTATCTACTATCTAACTTCATTTTCAGTGATCTGCGCCATATTCACATTACAGACCTTTTTAAAATCATTTTACTTGTTGATATCGGCCGGTGGACAATATATTCCGCAGATAATCTTTGGTTAAGTTACTTTATTTACAAAATGATTCATACCAGGTGTACCACTATCCTTGTGACATTGTAGCTAGATCACAAATGAAAATGGTTCACATGTAAGTACACCCACGACCGCTCTAACATAATGTTGATATATCTTATGTGCATAGTGTAAAATATCAAAAACAAACGATATAACCAGAATAACTAGGAAATACCAATCTGGAACTTCTCGGTATTCCGACATCATTCTCGAATGTGCATCATCACGACCTTCAAAGTGGCCCCTACGCCAATTTTTGATTGAAAGGTATAAATCATGGAAACTATATTTAATAGCCTTCCATTCAGTAACAAAGATATAAATGATTGCGAAAGGATATAAAGCAAAGAATGAACCATAGACTACTAAATTGGCGGCTGAATAATATGGCGGTGAATATGATTGATATTTTTCTTCATCTAAGCGATTATTGGTTAAAATCTTTGTAACGCGATATCTTTTTCCTTCATTGGTAAATAGAGCATTACTATTGATAGGTAGATATCCTGACCATTTATAATTGGTCCAATAGACTGCTGCTATGACAAAGAACCCAATAAGAGATCCAATATATTAATTAAGTTGGGAATAAAAGGGAATGACCAAAGGACCACTAAGACTAATGATGTTCTAATCAAAGGTTGTTACAGGATTGAAACCTAAACCAGAATTAGATCCAGTTATAGCAACCAAGTAAAAATTATTAGGTTTGATCCAAGAAATCCAACTGAAAGTAGACAATGCCGTGAATAAATAATCTGGAAGCCAGAAATATTCCTAGGAAACTTGCAACAAAAACAATAAAGAAGAATCTAAATCTTGAAATTGTCCCTGCATCGACCTAATGGTTACCATAAAATTTACCACTTGGTAACATTAAAATTTGAAGCATAGAAACACTTAAAGAAACAGGAGGTTGTCTGACGGAAAAGAATTGATTAACACCACTACCAATAATAACCCATATAATACCAACAAGATAAGCCCTGAATGTTTCAACAAAAGAATTTGGATCATCAAAAGGATCTGTAACTGATCTAACTTCAGGATATGGTGAATGATATCTGATCAATGCGGCTTCAGTTCTTAGATCAAAGTCATATTCTTCTGGAGCTGGATAATAATCCCTACCTTTTACAAGAAGAACAATTTTATCATGAGTTTCCAATGGAAAATTAACATCATCATCATGGTCAACAATAGCTTGTTCAAGAATATCTATAGCTTCATCCTCAGATAATATAACAATTTTATCGTAAATGAATAATACAGCAGGAACCGTGCCATTATCAGTATGACCTTCTTTATCTGGATTCAACTTTGCAATAATTGTTTCTCTGTCTAAGTGAATATTTCCCGTAACAGTAGCCTCCTTTTCATCTGTAATAGAACTTGAACCTTTGATATTTTTTTCTGGTGACGCTCCACCATATGAGGGAGGAGAGACCTCATTCTCCTTCGAAGTATCACTTTTGAAGACATTCTTAATTTAAGAATGACATGGTCCTCCAGAGTTTGATTTTGATTAGTGAATAAGGAAAAGAAAAGTTTGAAGAGGATTAAGATATATTTATATTAATAGTTGTACAGTTGTTTTAATGTCCTCATTTTGTCTCCTTATCATCTGCCATGGCTTTTTTTATATAGAAGAATAATCAGGATAAGAATTAAAACAATTGGTGATTAAAAGGCTTAAATACCTTAATAAAAACCTTACAATTAATTAATTTTATCGCGTTGGTTATAGACTTATATCTGAATTATAGAACATTTATAGGATTCAAATGACGATAGTATAATAAAACCATGGAGGAGATGTGGTGAGGGCAGCTGCTATAACCTATTAATGTTTATGACAATATTTAATCAGAGGTAGAACTGCGGATTCTCAATCCGTAGGAATATTAATATATATAATTAGATGAAAATAAACGTATAATTATTGTCACACTTGTAGATGGGCCCTTTTGGAGTATGAAACAGGAATAACTGAAGTATTTGACCCTTAGCGCCATATTAGGCTCTTCTATTAAAAATGTTTTACACTGCGACATTAACGTTAACCTAGAGCTTAAGCTATATTACACTCAAAAGTTTGCCGTACAATATATATATATAATTATGCAATCCTCATGTAAAGTTTTGAACAGAATTTCATTCAAATTACTTCTTTTGGGTATATATGCATGAGTAATCTCTTGATACATATACGCATACATATGCATATGGACATACCTACAAGAAATATCTTTTAATATAGGCCTATATATAAATTACCAAAAATCAATAATGAAGGGACTGTTAATTGTGTTTATATATGATCTTATATAACTTTAGTTAAAGGCATATACATACAGTGGGTCGTCTCTGGATATGCCTAATGTGTGTTGCAATTTAAAAATTTGTGAACTCTCAAAATGAAAATAAAAACTCCACTGAGAATGTCAGCGGGGACAAAAACACAATAATCAATAATTCAATCAAAAATGAAGAATTATCCTGAAAAGTCTTAATAATTACGACTCTTATAGTTGAGAATTGCAATGCATATGGTACCTTGTTATAAATTAAAGATCTCACTTGTATAAACCACAACTTGACATACATGTATTGAATTACCTACATATCAAAAGTGTAGTAATTTATTTAGAACTAGCTAAAAATAAGATCTTAGGATCTGAACTTTAAGTTTTAAACGGTACATTCCGTAAATTTTGTATGTTTTCACCCGGGTTTGGATACCCTATACGACACATTCCAAATGTCATGACACCAATCATATCTACATTTAGACAATATCAATAGTCTCTGCATTTAGTTCTTCTCATTCAGACCATTTATATTTAAGTTCTGGATGTTTTTCTCCATTAAAAAGATATTTACATGAGGAAGTTCAGGAGTTTTACTTAAGAGAGTCGAAATCACATAGAATCCAGAAGGAGTACAAAGGAAGAAGAGAAAACCTTAAGTAAACAAAACATCACATCTGATTTTACTTATACCCACCACAGCCGTCTATTCTATTTAACAAGCTATAATATAAATAAAACGCTCTGGATGAGAATAAAAGGGGCTCAGAGAGTGAGCTACCACTCGATAAAGCCACCCATGAAAAACACTTGCAGTTAATCAGTGTGTGATGTCAGCGGCAAAAGATGGGGCAACTAAGACCTAACTTACTTATCAGATCACAACCTGATCACTGATACCTGAAAATATGAAAAACCCTTCGCCAAGGAATTTAACTGTCGTAACGACAATCGTTTCAAGTACTCCTTGTATTACAGAATATTCAATATTAATAAATTTAAAGAAAATGATCGAAGAAATAAAATCAATATCAAGGCCAAAAATCCCACCACTGCTATCAATAGATCACCCAACGAAGGTATTACCGAATTCTCCACTTGATGATCTATAAAAATACACGGGCATATTTTTTTTTATGTATTTTTCCAAGTTTTAAAAATTTTTGAAAAGTATTTTTCATTTTCTTGTCTTGATTTTTCATTTTCCCTTGGCGAAAAAAACGTGCACACCTACAGGTGCCAGTGCTTTTGGCAATCAAACGGAGGAAACGTAATAGAAAAACATAAGTCAGTTGGTAACCTAGGATATTATGAGTCAATGATGGCTATGATATCATGAATCATGATGTTAACAATATTGGTAAGCCAAATTAAAGTTGAAATTTTAGACAGAGTTCCGAATAGTAGACGGCTAAACGGCTAAGAAAGATGATGTTTCAAAATGATTTAGCTACAACACCAGTAAAAAATATCTTCCCAATTGCAAACGCTTATAATATTATACCAAAACCACTTTATTAATCAAAGCACTTTATTTTTATAAGGTCCTAATCTATAGTTTCTAGTTAGCCATAACTGTAGGAATATTAAATTTGGAGTTTCGGATGAATTCCATGCCACGATAAAAATACCAATACCACAACGCGTTTGCAGATGGCGAAAGTAACGGCATTCAGCTAGACTGGACGCATTTAAGGATAAAAGGAATATACAAATATTATGATATAAGTTATAGATATAAAAATGACACTCCATATATGTGCGCTATATTAAGTTAAGCCTTCTCTTGACTCGTCAAATTTGAAGATTGCACATACATGTAATCTTTTTTTAGCTACAGGTTAATTTCAAATTCCCACCTTCTCTTAAATTTTATTGATTTCATTGTTTGCATTTTTCATAGTTTGCATTAAATCTCCTTGGCTTAAATCATATAATGCATAGTGCTATATATATCTTCATTTAAATGGCAAGATACAATAATAGAGGGAATCCTCATTCAACTTCATCCATGTATGATCCCCAACATGGGGCCGTGGACGAAAACTCAGCATGGACAGTACCAGATCTAAGCACAACCGGAGAGCCAGGTACCGGCGATTCAGACATAACAGAGAAAACCTACTATGACCGACGATATTCCACACAGGGCTGGATAGGAACTACAGTCACCAAACCAGCATTATGTCCCGGTTTTGCGTTCAGCTTGTCCGCGACCGAATATCGATTTCCAGGTCCTGGACTCGGGATGAATAATACCGGCAGCGAGTATAATTCCCTTAATCTCCCAGCTTCTCCAAAACACTTGCGATCCAAAAGTGTTACCCCACTGGCACCGTCTCCCAAAATGAGTTTTGTTTCAGCTTCTCCTCCAAAAAGGTCGGTTCGAGCCTCAAGTTACGGCAGTCATAGACTTCATGTCAGAAGTAACTCATCTTTTAATTATATGATGAACGACCCCGTTCAAATGAACTCTGTCCATGGACAGGAATCGGACATGTGTTTTGTTAGAAACCTCACCACAGAGGATTATGACTACTGTACCGAAGTGTGGTCTCTCAGTAGTATTCTAAATTGGTTAGATTTCATATGGGAGACTAATAATAAAAACATACCAACAGATGATTTAATCCCTTTATTATCATCTCTTATCGCAAGCAAAATCCCAACGTTAAATCCTTTGAAAATTAGTGACTTGGCGATCCAAATAAATAAAGATTTACACGATCAAGCGGCTTTAATCGATATTTGGTACCCCAACCAAGGGAAATGTTTCACCGGTGTTAATAGAAGAGTTTCTGTATCTGGTATATTTACTACATTGACAGGTAACGGATGCTATGGACATCTTCCTCATTTGGAAGATAGTTTTATGTGTTATTCACCTAAATGCTCAATAGATATAAAAACCATAATATCACAATTTCGAATAATTCAGCATGATTCTTTAAGTTCAACAAGTTACACAAGTGAAAATAACAGTATAAATAGTGCTGAGAGTCCTACTGCAACTAGTCATACCAGTGTAGGGATGGCTGACTCAATATTCACTTCAACTCCAAATGCTCCTATTTTACCCCCATCACCTTACAAAGAATCAACGTCAACTGTTGAAAATTGGGCGACTTATTGGAATCTTACAGCGAAAGATCTTCTTTTAATTCCATCTAATATCAAAGCAAGACAATTAATTATATTTGAGTTTATACAAGTTGAACAAAAAAGATATGAGAAACATAAAATATTTATTAATTTATATGGTGAATCATTTAAAAGATCAAGGCCACCATTAATTCATTCAACTTTGGAATATTGGCAATCAACATTTGGAAATTGGATACCTATTATGGAATTACATAAAAAAACTTTATTAGATCCACTAATTCATAGAAGAGAAAAAGAAGGGAAATTTATTCAAAGAATTGGTGATTTACTTTTTGATTGGATTGAAGATGCTGAAGAACTTTATTTAACTTATACTTTTGGTTATAGTAAAATGATTGATTTATTAACAATTCAAAAACAAAAATATCCAAATTCTCGTTTTATGCAATGGATAACTTTAACTGATAAAAAATGTTCAAGAGATATAAGTTTTGATACATTAGTGAAAACAACACTTACTGGTCAATTATTAAAATATTGTTTAATGATTGAAAATTTGATAAAAGCAACTGATGTTGAAGATTATGAATATCAACAACTCGAAACTGTTTTATCACGAACCAAAAAATTATCTTCAAATATTAATAGATATATTAGGATTGGTGAACTGGTTAATAGAATTCATAATAATGGATATGATTTAAAATCACTTGATCTTTTTAACAAAGATAGAGCTTTTATTGCTGAAGGAGATCTTTATCGGAAAGGTTCTCTAAATATGAGAGAATCATGCCATGTCTATATATTTGATAATTGTGTTTTGATTTGTCAATTGATGGATGAATCACCAATAAAGGTATATCGACTTGTTGCAAGCGTAAGTACAATTTTGTTTATTTGTCATGAAGTTTTATATGGATCACTAATGTTATTATTTTTCTCAAGCCTATACCAACACCTCTAATGGTTGTTGAAATTCCGAAACCTGATGATGTTAGTTCGGATCTTTCAATGCCATCATCATCTGAAACTCCCACACTTATTTCAATTGACCTTTCTTTTAAATTCCCATTTAAAATTCGACACTTAGGTCGAGATCCTAAATCATATACATTTGATACTAAAGGAAATGAAGATAGAAATAGATGGACAAGTCAATTAATGATTGCTAAGAAAAGATTTTCACAACTTTTAAATCGTTATAGTTTTGAACCTTTTAAATTACGAGTAATAAGTGATTATTCGTTCAAATATTCACCTTCTGATATTTATCAAAAAACTCAATTAAGTTCTAATTGTGGACCATTAAATACTGCCATTGAAACAATCGATCATTATTATTTACCTGATATACCAAAACATTATATCAATTCTGCAAATATAACTTGTTCTGCTGCTTTCACTGTTTATGAAACCAATCATACATATACATTATTTGGATTTCAAAATGGTATATTTATGAATAGATCTGATAATATTCGAGAATGGAGGAAAATTATGGATGCTCCTAATGTTTGGAAAATTGAAATTGTTCCTGCTCAACCTGGTACAAATGTTGCAATTATTCTTTATAAAAAAACCTTAGTATGGATTAATTTAGAACCGTTGGTTGAAGCCTTCTCCACTAAGGTTCCAGTCCCATTATCGAATTTACATCTTTTATCGAAACAAGAAGTATATTCTTTTGGAACATCAAGTTCTTCCAAAAAGGCAACATCAACAATAGAAAATTCCGAAATTATATTCATGAAAAAGAAATCTCTTACACTATCATCCTCAGCTCAATTCAGAGAAATAATACCAACAGTTGATCGTAAAGGTGATTTACATTATATTAAAAATTCTAAAAATGATTTCTCACATGAGTGTGATTGTTATGGTATATCAGTTTTAAAAAGTTCAATTGCATTATATACAAGTAAAGGTTTTGAAATTGTTGATAGAAAAACAAAACAATTACAAAATATGCCAAATTTAAATGATAATATTATAAAAGAATTGAAAAAGAAAACAAATTCAAATAAATTTGATATTGATTATTTATCAGAAAATTTAATAACTTCTGCAACATCTTCAATATCAGTTAAACCTATAGCTTTATGTCGTCTTTCAAAACATGAATTTTTACTTTGTTATGATGAATTTGCTATATTTTGTAATCAATTTATGATATTTTCTCGTCCTATTATTATAAAATATCTTTGTAAAGCAAATTCAATTGGTTATATTCCTGGATTTTTAATTATTGCAGGTCAAGATATTTTAGAAGTTCGAAGAATTGTTGAATCACATCATGATGATCAAATGTTAGGTATTAATGGTGTTTTAAAACAAATTATAACTGGTAAAGGTATGAAAATTATTGAAAATAAAGATGGAGTGATAAAGATTTTATGTGCTCATCCTCGAGCTCAAGATAGACAATTGGTTGCTCAACTTGTTTCTAATGATAAATATAATGATTCATTACCAAACTTAATTTGTATTCGGTAACGAATTGAATTACTGAAGAAAGTTAATACTCAACACTTATATTGATTTAAATTTATCCATTTAATTTACAGCTTTTTATTATCATTAATTATTTTTATTCTTGACTTAATACCTTTTTTTCTACCATAGTATATTTTATTATTATTGGTATTATTCTTAGTTTAATTTTCGTATTGTAATTTTGCCTTTAATGTGTTATTTTTGATAAAATTTATATATTTTTTTATACAATTGCAAGCAATAACTGATTAATTGTTCATCTACATCAATATCCCTCCTTTTTATTTTGTTTTATAATCATATATATTTAGGTCTAGTTTTTAATTTGTGTTGTTTTATTATTAATTTATATTAGAGTAGCAAATAACAAGACCAAATGTGATTTATATTCTATATGGTTTTTTAAAAAGGTTATTACCATTAAAGTGAGATGTCATCAGCCCCACAATTTATGGATAACAGTCGTTCAAGCACACATAACCAAAACATCCTTCAAAATATATGCTTATATAAAATAAAAAGATACGGACTATTACTTCAAAAGATGGCGAATCTATATTCACACACATGTCTAATATGTGTGTGAATAAATTAAAGCCAAATAACGAAAACGTGGTCACCATATACGAATTATTAAATAGCAATATATCGAAAATACACATACTAAAATGACAAAAATATCTCACCAATATGGCTAATTCAGAGTGGAAAAACTTAATCATTTCAGACTTCAGTACAAGCTTGAGTGAACTATACCAAATGTTTTATAATTCTAAATATCATTATTATACTATTATATACCTAAATAGTTTCCTCCTCTCCAGCTGGTTGATTACATAAGAATAATTGATCAATCGAATATAGATGCTAATTAGCATTAATAGATTTCTTTAATGATTTAACGGCAGCATTTAACAATCCAATAAAAGTATTAATATTTTCTTTTGAAGAAATTGATTGAAATTTTGATATAATAGTTTCAATCTCAGATATTGAAGATTTTATAAAAATAACATCAAATTTTGAACTTAATGAATTTAAAACTCCAATCCAACTAAGAGTATTTTTAAATTGATTTATTGATATAGTAGAGCCAACTAAGTTTTCATTTGTTATTATTGTTGATAATGATTTTATAGATTGTTGAATTAATTTTTGTAATTCCAATTTTCTCTCATCAGTAAGTTTAATATAAGTTTCAGTAGTACCATTATCATTAGTATTATCATTTAAATTTGTATTTTTTAATGATTGTGATAATTCATCAATATTAGTAGTAGCACTTGTAACAATTGATTTTTTATTAATTAATAAATCTTTTAAAAGATTAACTGAGAAATTTTTAGATAATTCAAATTTATTAGATTTAATCCAATCCATTAAAAAATCATAAGAGATTTTATCAGGTAATAAAGATAAAATTTTTGCGATTAATGTATAAATTGGTTTTCTAAATTGTGGATCAATTAAAACAATTTTACCAGAACCATCAGCTGATAATCTTTTAAATGGTAAAACAATAAATAATAATAGTTGGAGATAAGGCTTTATCAAATTTTGTGGTACTAATGCCAATTGTTTTGAATTTAAATCTTTAGCAATCCACCAACTCCAAAAACCAATTGCTTCTCTAATGCCAACAGGTATATTTTTTAAATCAATATGAGGTCTTGAAACATATTTAACGGTTAAAGCAATGACTTGAGTTAATGTTAAAGGATTTTTTAAATATTTAAAAGAATCTCTATTAATTGCAAAATAACTTGTTATAAGGTATAAAATTCCATCTTGTGATAATTGAACAGATTCAGGATGTTCAGGACGATTATAATTAAAAGTGATATTATTTAAATCACCAGCTCCAGGTTTTAAAGAAGCGGTTTGAGAATCTTTTAAATCAATATCATCAATTAAACATTGTAATAATTTAATAGGATCAAGATCAATTGATAAGATTAATTGACCAAATCTATCAAGTAAATCTAAAATTGGAGCTTGATCTGATCTTAATAAACCTTTCATTTCATAAGCATCTTTTCTTATTTGAAAATCTGAATATTCAATACCAGATTTAATTTCAAATAAAAGTCTTGAGCACCAATCAACAGGAGAACGATCTATAGCTAAAGCAACAACAAAAGTAACATAACTTTGTAATAATTTTCTTTGAATTGATTCTTCAATTTCGAAATTTTTTAAATTTTGAATTGGATCAGTTAATGGAGGATTATAATCTCTTGCAAAAATATATAATCTTCTTAAAACAATATGAAAAGTTGAAGAACTTATTTTATTTAAATTTTTTGATAAAATTGTAAATAAACAAGTTGTTGAATTTGCTAAAAATCTTGAAGGATATTGAGTATTAATTCTTTTCATTGTTGTTCTTAATAATTCAAAATATAAATGAAATTGAATACCAAATATTGTTTCAGATTCCGTTGATATATTTAAATTATCATGTTCTAAATTATTTAAAAATTCAATAGATTCTAAGAATAATTCTTTTGGATTACCATTTTCAGAAAGAGTTTTAAAAATACTATAAACTACTTTCAAACCAGGTACAAGCGGTAAGAAAGTACCAGCCATTTTTATATCATCAATTGGTACCATTCCGATTATTTTATTGGGAAGATCCCAACCACATTCAAATACAATTTTAGGCTATAGTAATCAAGTTAATAGATAGTTTTGATATATCAAATTTATAAATACATACATTGTCATTTAAGACTTGATCAAGAACATTAAGAATCTCGGTTCTTTCATCTTGAGTAAAACGTTGTGGATTTGAAATATTGGCATCGATTAAAGTTGAGTAAGAAATATAATCACCGGATTTCTAAAATATATATAATTGAGATAAGTTAGTCTTTTTCTAGTTATAAATCTGAAGCAGCAAAATTGCAATTTTACCTGGACATCTTTTGCAGCTGAGACCAATTCTTCACACAATTTTTGAGCAGAAAGTGAGTCCAACGATTCTGAATCGCCCGTAACAGTTTCTGCTTCTGATTCTGATCCAACAGTTGAATGAGGATCGTTAACATTCGTTGTGGTGGTAGAAATTTCCGTTTTATTTGATGGATTTGACATATTTTGATATATTTGGAGGTGGACACAGGAGAAGAGATGTGAGCAAACTAAAAATAATTATCTTATCCACAAAACATCTAAAATAGTAAATATAAAAATGAGTTTTAGCGAAAACGCGATTCCTGAAGAAAATCAATCTGAAAATGAAGAAGCTGTTTCTCTGTCCGCTTCTGTTGTTTTATCGCAATTAACTACCGATTCCGCAACTATTCTGGAAAAATACCAGGCTCCCAGAACTGATAAAGGTACAAACATAACTATAATAAATATAAATATAGTTACTTTTTAACTAACATGTTTAAATAGTCACCGTCCGCTTTAAACCAATTGGATCTGCTCCTACTTTAAAACAACAAGTCTACAAAATCAGTAGCAGTCAAAAATTCGGTGTGGTCGTCAAATTTCTACGGAAACAACTTCAATATTCATCTTCAAAATCTTTATTTTGTTATATAAATCTTTCATTTGCACCTTCTTTGGACGAAATGGTTGGAAACTTATATGATAATTTTGCTGTCGATAAACAGCTTATCGTGGCTTACTGTGCAACTGTGGCATTTGGTTAAAAATACATTTACATACATATTTATATTTATATTCATGTTTACATAAATCTATGCTTTTCTACGTTTAACCTTTGGTTTCTCCAAATTTTCCAGTTGATCCCAAACATCTTCATCACTTTCTTCATCTTTAACTAAATTACCATTATCATTGGTTTGTTTCCTTTTCTCCTTTTTATATGATGACTGCTTTTTATTAGCTTTTTCAATAGTTTCAATATCATATCCTGATAATACCCAAACACTACTTATCTTTGTACCAATGTAAACTTTTGAAACTTGTTCTCTTGAAATTAAATTGAAAACTCTTAAATATTTATCTAATCCACCAGTTGCCAACAATGAATATTTTTCTTCATTTGTTTTTGGAATAAATGTATATAATGATTGAATTGATCCAATTGATCCTGGATATTTGGCTGATAATATACCTGTTTTAACATTAAATGATGACACTGTTATATGAGTATCTGAACATATTATTTCATCTTCATTTAATAGATTAGTTATATCAGTAAATGGAAATTTAGAAACTTGAACTGAATAAATTGGTTTTCTAGAAGTTTTTGTATTATATCCACGAATTTGTCCATAATGTGTAGTTGTAATTAATTCCCATCCATTTTTTAAAAAATCATTATTTAAATTAATAAATTTAATATTAGTTATCCATATTGGAACACGTAAATCTAATCTATCATTTTTAACATTTTTACCAATCCATTTTTGAATATATTTAAATTCATTAATATTTTTTTTAGAATCAGGTTCAAATAATGAAAAAATTGTAACATCTTTTTCTTTACCACCATAAGCAAATATCCCCTCTTGTAAAGGATGTCCAACAAATGATGAAACTGGACCATTCAATTTAATACTTTTAAAATTAATATTTTCTTCACTTTCAATATCTTCTTCATTAATAATTGATAATTTCCCTTCATTTGAACATGTATATAATTTATTATGAATAGAAATTAAAGATATAAAAGAATCATTATTTGATTGAGTTAAATCATTATATCTTTTTAATAATTTATAATCATCATTAATATTATAAATATCTAATATACCTGTTTTTCTTGCAGCTATTAAATATTCATTATCATTTTTTAATTTTAAAACTAATAATTTTTCAACATATTTTGACCTTCCTTCTGTTGCAAAAGTATTAATTGAAATTGGTTGAAGAGCACTTTGAATAGATGTATCTGTTCCTGGATCACATATAACTTCTTTTATACTTCCTGAATCTTGACAGGCAACTAAAAATTTCATTTTTCTTTCAATTTTTCAATATCAAACTTCAAACTTCAAAGGTTTTCAATTTTTCAATTTTTCATTTTCACAGTTTTAATTTTTTGGCATCAGACAAACACCCATACACACAGTAAACATTAAGGAATGTGCTGACGTGTGGAACATCTACATTTACATTCATTTTTATTTATTTAATCAGATATAACTATAATAATGATAAGCAAAAATGGGTTATTTTTAGTTTCTGCCCTAATAGTGGCATATTCTTTAATATTTAAATCAAACCAAACAAACCAAATCTTACAATCAGCATTTGGTTTCAGCATTATATCATTCTTATCAACATTAATAATGATTCCTATAATTGGTCCTTCATTTATTAAAATTGGATTAAAAGGAAAAGATTTATCGAAAAAAAATCCAAAAGTTATTCCTGAAAGTATGGGCGCTATAGTTGCAATAACTTATTTATTTACAATGTATATTTTTGTACCTTTTATATTTTATAAATATGTTGTTTCAATTACTTCTGGTGGTGGGAATAGAGATGAAGGTTATGAAATGATTAATATTATTGAAACTTCAAAAAAACATAAAATTATCGAAAAATTATTTCCTCATAGTAAATTAGCACAATATTTAAGTGCTTTATTATGTTTACAAAGTATGATGTTATTAGGATTAGCTGATGATTTATTTGATATACGATGGAGAAATAAATTCTTTTTACCTGCAATTGCTTCGATTCCTTTATTAGTTGTGTATTATATCGATTTTGGTGTTACTTGGGTTTTGGTACCATCATTTATTAAAAATTGGTTTGGAATTGAATCTGATATTTTAAATTTAGGTCCTTTATATTATATTTATATGGCTTCTGTTGCAATTTTTTGTCCAAATTCAATTAATATTTTAGCTGGTATAAATGGTCTTGAAGTTGGTCAATCAATTATCATTTCAATTCTATTATTAATTAATGATTCAATTTATCTTTTTAAATTACCAAAAGATCATCCATCAATTGATTCTCACTTATTTTCATCAATTTTATTAATACCTTTTTTAGGTGCAAGTTTTGGACTTTTATATTATAATTGGTTCCCTTCAAAAGTTTTCGTTGGTGATACTTATTGTTATTTTGCTGGAATGGTTTTTGCCGTTGTTGGTATATTAGGTCATTTTTCAAAAACTTTACTTTTATTCTTTATTCCACAAATTTTTAATTTTTTATATTCAATTCCTCAATTAATTGGTATAATTCCTTGTCCAAGACATCGATTGCCAAAATTTAATGAAAAAGATGGATTAATGTATCCTTCAAGATCTGATATTATAAAACCATTACCAACTTTGATAACTAATATTTTATTATTATTGGAAAAAGTTCATTTAATTAAATTATGGAAAGAACAAATTATAACTGAAATAACTACAAAAGATGATATAAAAATACAAACTAAAAAAATAAAAATAAATCAATGTTCTAATTTAACTATGATTAATTTAGTATTAGTTATTGTTGGTCCTTTAAGAGAAGATAAACTTACATTATTTATAATGGGATTGTTATTTATAGTCGGATTAATTGCATTGGTATTAAGACACATAATTGCAATCTTAATTTTTGGTATTGATAACATTACAAAAGTATAATATATCTTTTAGTTAATAGTTAATAGAGATTTGATTTGGGAGGGGAGGTGCATTATTTATATATTATATTAAACAAAATTTAAACCGTTTGTTGTACATAAACTTATATTCTAATTATATTTATTTAATTAAGCAATAAGTTCAATAACACCACCGGCTTCCTTAATTTTCTTTTCTGCTAATTCAGAAACAAATCTTGCTCTAACAATAACAGGAACATTTGGTAATCTACCTTTACCCAAGACTTTACCATAACCAGCAGCTAAGGTATCAATAACTGGAGCATTTGTTGTGCTTGAAGAAGATAAGAATTTGTCTCTTGATTCAGCTGGTACTAAAGTCCATAATTTATCAAGATTGAGTGTTGGACGCCAGAAATGATTCTTTTGTTTATGGAAATATCTCATACCAACTTTACCAAAGTAACCTGGATGGTATTTATCTAAATTGGTTCTGTGATGATGTTGACCACCGGCCATACCACGACCACCAGGACTCTTTCTGTGTTTTCCAATACGACCGTAACCAGCTAGAAATAAGTTAGTTTCATCTTCCTTTAATTTAAATATTTGTTTCTAAAATGAATAGGGATAACAACCAGTTAATCGTATTTGAATGACTGAGACATCGATTAGGTCCAAGATTTTTTCTTCTGATTCTCTGTTGCTATATCATATTTCTGAATTTATTCCTAATTATTGTCTTTTCAAAATTTTATTGTATTTACTAGTTCGATTTTACATCAAGCCCACTGGTATAATTGATCATCCCTATCATGAGAAGAAAACCAAAGTTTTAGAAGTTTTAGAGGTTCATTAACTTACCGGAAACATTTCCTCTGTGTTTTCTGGTTTTTGTGAATCTTGTAGGCATTTTTGCTGTTTTTTGATTTATATCTTATTTCTTGAACAACAAAAGAGAAAAGTAAAAGGACTTTTCAGAGGTTCGGATGTTTCCGAAAGCGGAGAAAACAGTCACCTCTGTGTATATATTAGAATGGAGTATAATACAGAACGAGGTGTATGCTGATATAATCATGCATGTCCTTGATGCATCAATGCATGGATATAAACATTAACAATAAATTTAAACTTCTCTTCTCCTAAAAATGTTCATTAACATCAAGTTGGGTCCGAGGAAGAAAGTAACATTTCTGTCATCTCTTGTGTTCGCGGCATCTGCTGGTGTTATTTATAACAGATATTTTCGTACAACCGCTTTTGCATCAAGTCGAAATCAGATCTTTTTGCCAATTAGATATCGATATGAATTAGATTCAATTATCCCATTAAGTAATAGAATACCATTATTATTAAATTTCACCTATAGAGGAGATAAAGCTTCTGATAAAACGACTGGTGCGTTACAAAGAATTGTAGGATATGAAACTGAAAAAAGAATAAATATGGTGGATGTTGAAGTGGATGAACCAGAGGTTCGGGATATACTACCAGATTATGCTGTAAGACTTTTATCTTTGAATTGTTATAATTATCATTATTAATTTTATTAATTTAAACAATTTTATATTCATAGGTCAATCGTGTTCCATTAATTGTTGCGATTAAAAGAACATTGCCTGCTGATAGTTATTACGATAGGGGATTAGATGAAAACAAGGAAGGTGAAGTTGATTGGGAGAAATTAAAAGCATGGGTAGAATCTGTTGCTGATGATTAGCGCTATAGGTAGCATCAATCCTTCATTGTTTTTGATAATTATATATAAAACGAGATTAATCTGATTTGAAGGATTAATATTCAAACATATAAGTTTGAAGCAATCCATCGATATCCATTGCAATTAATATTGAAATTATAACAATATTAAAGATTCATGCGATGACTTATCTTCAAAATCTTCACATGATGAAACTCACTCTACGGGCTTTTTCGGAAGCCCATTCCAATCACTTGTCAGGCTTCATGATTACCCCCATTTCTAGTATTTAATTAACATGGGAAATAAAGGGGTATTCCTTGCTGCAGGAGTCGCCTCCATGGTCTTAAACCTGATCATGAAATCTAGAATTAAAAAATCTGTCAAACGTTTTGTCAGACTATAGCTATAATCTGTAACAGAATGTAGAAGCCTTATAAGATTTACTTCACAGTTCATACATGGGACTAGTTAATTGCTGAGAGACCTGGCCAAGGTAGTGGGAATTCTTTGCACACCTTTAGACTATAAATAGGGTCGGCAACATTTACAGAGATTAATTTTGGGGGTTTCTCGTACGTAACTTTTCCGTAAGCCATTTTAAATCGTCCGTTCACGTTTCCGTTAATCATATATATGATTCATGATCACGTATTACTGTATTAGGTCTCTCTGGATTGTTCATGTAAGTAATTGCACTCACTCAGAACCAATATTATCTTCAATATCCCAGCGTATATATCGGCATGGTCGGGAAACCGCTGTAATCGTGAATTTTCGAGAAAATATTTCCAGTTTCCGTAAGAATTTCCGTAAGAATTTCCGTAAGAATTTCCGTAAGAATTTCCGTGAGAGTATCCATAAGAATATCCGTAAACTCGTAAATGTGCCCACCTTCTGCTTTAGGTTTTAAATATAGCTACATGTCACCATGTCCATCATATTCCAATCTAAATGGGACGGTTATAACAGTGACAGAATTTTCTATCTAGATATCTAGCTAAAGAATGTTCACAGCACACGACTGCATTGATACCAAATGTGCCGCCTCCTTATTATGAGGCCTAATGAGGGTTAATGGCCGGCTCAGGAGTAATAACACATCCAAATTTGTTGCGTACAACGCTTGAGAATGACTGCATTAGCCTGCATATATTGTTGGGTTATATTTCTATTCTTAAATTTTGCATACATATTTCTTCTTTAAAATTTAAAATTAGACCTTCTCTTCCTCCACTTCACCATTCAATTAATCTCTCAATGGGTTTAAAACGTATCTTTTCAATTTTCCGCCATAGGAAACATAACAAAAATAAAGATTCTCCGAGGAATATTGGTACAACAGGCCATAAAACTAAATCCCAACTTGACATCATAGACAGAACATCAGAAGTCGAGGCGGTAAAAACCCATTCAAATGAAAATGTTTCACCAATAATTAATGCTAAGAATTTGCCTTCATCTACTCAAAACTCTGAAGATTTATCTTCTGTAGCTGAAGTTGTGTCTACACCCAAAGCCTCCTTGGAAAATGAAACTCTAAAAGTGACAGAGAAAAATTCTAAAGCTGAACCAGAACCCCCTAAAGTAGCTTCACCCAAACTTGAGGTTGGGGTTAAAGCTGGGACTTCAGAGCCTCCAAAGAAATTTGAGCCTATTTTTGATTATACTATTGAACCCCTAAAAGAAACTACGCCAATAGTAAGTCCAATCGTTCAATCACAAGAGGAAACACCAGAAGACAATGCTGGAAAATTAGCTATAAATGAAACCGAAACTAAAGAACCAATTATTTCAACCCCATTAACCGCTAAGGATTCAGCTTTAGCTGCAGTTGAAAGGCCAGTTGATGATACAACTATAGCTAAGGAATCAGCTCCATCTGAAGTACCAGTTATTGAAACTCCAGTTTTAGTTGTGCATGCTGAACCTCTAGTTGTTACGAACCCAGTTGAAGAGAGAGCCGTAGTTGAAAAGTCGACTATAGATGAAAGTCCAGTAGTGATTGAAAGTCCAGTTTTTATAAAACAAACTATAGTTGAGGAACCAGTCGTTGAAGAACAAACTACGGTTGAAGTACCAATTTTTGAGGAACTAGTCGTTGAAGAACCAACTATAATCGAAAAGCCTGTAGTTGAGGAACCAGTTGTTAAAGCACCGGTTGTTAAAGCACCAGTCGTTGAAGAACAAACTACAGTCGAAGAGCCAGTAGTTAAGGAACCAATTACTAAAGATCACACTGCAGTCGAAGCATTAGTGCTTAAGGAGTCAATTGCTAAAGAACAAACTACAATAGAAGAGCCAGTTTCCCAGGAACCAATTGCTCGAGAACAAACTACTGTAGAAGAACCAATTGTCAAGGAGCCAGTTGTTGAAGCGCCAGTTGTTGAAAAACAAACTATAGTTGAAGAGCAAATTATTAAAGAATCATTTGTTAAAGAACAAACTGCAGTCAAAGAACAAGTCGTTAAGGAATCAATTGCTAAAGAGCATGCTACTGTTAAAGAGCCAGTTGCTAAGGAACCAGTAGTTGAAGAACAAACTACCATCGAAGAACCAGTTCTTAAGGAACCAATTGCTAAAGAACTAACTACTATGGAAGAACCAATTGACAAGGAACCAATTATTAAAGATCAAACTACAGTCGAAGAACCAGTTCTTAAAAAGCCAGCTGGTGAGAAACAAACTACGATCGAAGAACCAGCTCCTAAATATGTTAAAGAATCAACTACAAGTGAAGATGAATCTCAGCCAAGTACGGACAAAGAAACTTCCTCAGGCTCTGACAGTGAATCCAAGCAAATATCTAAAGTCACAACAACCGGCCAAACGAAGGAAATTAATTCAAATTCTGAAGTAAAAGTGGTGGAAGCCTCTAAAGCCCCTAAATCTTCAGTTTCAAAATCCCATAAAAAGAAAAATAAGAAGAGAAAGAAGAGAAAGAATTAGGTACTTCTTTCTTATAAATACTACATGTAACTGCAATCATAAACCAATTACCCAGACCTAACTAAGATCTTGAATCTTAAATTGATGCAAATTTTCACTTAATGTTAATTTAATTTATCCACCATGTATCACTTTTCAACCCTATTTAATTAATGATTATTGTTTAATTATGATGTTATAATTATACACGTTTTGCCTTTTTTATAAAATTGGTGTAACTTATATAAATCTAACTTTTAATATATCTCGTTTAATAAATTGTATTTGATCATGAAAATATATTATACGTTCACTCAGTCTTAGTTACCTTTAAATTTAGCTTACGCATCTGTTTCCGAATTTCATAAGCTTGTTGTAATTGAAATACTGATATTAAATTTGGTCATTAATTGTTTGCTAAAGAGCTCTATACGGCGCATTTTGAGATTGAGTGATCATGACGATACTAGATATCGAAGAATCTTTGAGATGGGTGCAAAACAAAATGCCAATATATAATTTTATAGATTAATGTTCTACTTTTATAGAAACCTCTCTTTTACGTTTCTTCACCACTTTTTCTTCCTTTTCTTCTTTTTCTTGGTCCCTGTCCCGGCTATTATTCTCTCCGTTGTTCAGGTCGCGGAGGTCTGCTGTAAACAACACCGAATGTGCCCATCCAGCATATTTCCCCCATAAATCTTGAAAAAAGTCTCTTATCTTTGCATATTCAATCTTATTTAATGTTGTTGTTTTACCACTCTTTCCAATCTTGTAATCCCGTTTTGCAATAGTTATAACATGTGTGTCAACTGGCACAATATCAAATTTATCAAGACTCATCAAGCACTTAAATCATATTGTTAGTAAATAAAATGTTTTAGTGATAATGGTCATATAACTTTAATACTTACAACACAATCAGCAACTTTTGGTCCAACTCCCGTAAACTTCAATAACTCTTCATGTGCTTCTTTATAAGTTTTCTCTCTTAGTAATTTTAAGTCCTCAACCCCATTTTTATAATGCTCCTTAATATACTCTGCAGTTTTCAAAATATATTTGGCTCTATAACCAAATCCCAATTTTCTTAAATTTGCTTCAAGGTCATTTTTTAGTAAATTGTCCAATGTTGGGAAATCATAATAATTTATACCATCATATGATACTATAAATTCCCCATAATTTATACATAAATTATTAACCATTTGCGAGATTCTTTTAACATTGTTATTACTACTACATATAAAACTTAATAGATTCTCCCATGGATCCTGACGTAAGATTCTAATTCCTGTTAATTGGACTTGTTTATGTTTATGTTCCTGTTGCATTAATTTATTGAAGTGAGCATCTACTTTAGACCATTTTTTATATAAATCTTCAACTTTCACATCAAGATTGAAATAATCATATAGTAAATCATAAGTGTCATCATTTGAGTTACATTTGATATCGTCAGCAATTGAAGTTAGGTCCGATTGAGATTTAAATAATGAAGCATAGTATAAACACTCTGGTTCCTGTCGTAGTAAAACAAGTCTTCCTTTAAAAGTGCAAGACCTAAATATTAATAGTTATTAGTTGCTGTAAGAGAACTGAAACATATATTTCCACACACCATATCTCATTTGTTTGTCGCCATCTAGAATAATAATTAATATTTAATACTAATACTCCATTGATATTTCATGAGCTTTCATCTTACCGGAAGGTTTGTCCACAACGTAGAACAGTGGGCAGTGATAGTTCCTAGTGATGAAATGGATTAGCTGAGTGAAGAGGAACACATCATGATTATAAACATACAGTTAGCTTCACGGGGATTTTCCTCCATTCCAACTTCACGGTCATTTTTTAGCTCGTTTTTATATTTATACTTTTCATTTTTCATTTTTCATTTTTTATTAAATTATTTTTTCGCGTCGTGTGGATGTTTGTTTATTCATAATTTTTTATAATTATACTAGACGAAATTTGTATGATATATACTTATTACTGGATAACTCATTATTTCACAATACTCTCCTCCAAATATAATACTTACTTCTTGAAAAATAAGCCGTTGCTTGTAAGTGTATCATCATTATTATCATCCAGATCATTTGGTTCTTTTCAATTAAATAGATTATTGGTGCTAAATTATCCCATTTCACCAAAAGTAACGGCTTCTTCATTTTCAATATCTTCACAACCGAACTTGAATTCTTTAAACAACCATTTTAGTTATCATCATAATATGTCCCAGAACGATGGTCATAATCTGTACTCAAGCTCCTTTTTAGATGAATTAGATATCGATGAATTCACTTTGAATATTCCCATAGATCAACTACCATCCATTAAAACCCGAAATCTAACAAGAACAACAATCAACAAAGATAATAATGAAGAAACCGATTATAACAAGGAAAATATTGCGTGTTCCTTACCAAAAATTGTTAATTATATACCAAATAAACAACATAATTCTAAATTATCGTCAGATGATCTCGATTTTTTTTCTGATTTTCCAACCTCTGACTTAGACAATATTGAAAATGAATTAATCTCATTAGAAAATGAACAAGTCAAAAGTAAACAAATTCTTCAACGTGTGAGTACTATAAATAATACAGGTACAACCATAAACACAAACACAAACACAAACACAGACACAAACACAGATACAGATACAGGCATAAACACAAATACAAACACAAAAATAAGTACTCCGGTGAAAAACAATGATGAGTCAATATATAAGGAAAACGAAGAACCATCACCATCACTACTTAATAATAATCACATAAATCATGATACCTTAAAACACAGTTCACAATCGCATACGTTATCCCCAAGACCTACAAAAAGAAGGGTATCACTTAAAGATATTAAAAAAAACTCATATGTTAATAGATCCATTTCAAATTCTCAATCGTTCCCAAGTTTCCCATTATATCAACCTTCACAATTGACTCTTACACAATTACATAAGAAACACGTACTACATCATTCCATTGAAGTAGTTCATCCTGATAGAAGAACATTTTCAACAACAATCGAAAAATCAAGATCTTCTTCAGCAACTGCAACCGTAACTGCTTCCTCAACTGTCTCCTCCACTCGTTCCAATATTTCAAGAACAACACGATCAACTATTAAGGTGAAATCAATGTCAAAATTAAAAGATTCAATGATTGAAATATTAGATACAACAAAACCAGGTAGTAATCAGAAAACTGGGACAGCAATATGTTTATCTGAGGAACAAATCAAAATCTTAGAATTAATCAAAAAGGGTAAAAGTGTTTTCTTTACTGGATCTGCGGGAACTGGTAAATCAGTTTTATTACGAAGCGTTATAAAATCATTAAAACAAAAATATGGTTCTGATAAAGTTGCAATTACGGCTTCAACTGGTTTAGCTGCCTGTAATATCGGTGGTTCAACTTTACATTCATTTGCTGGTATTGGATTAGGTAAAGAATCATCAGATTTATTATTACGAAAAGTGAAAAGGAATAAAAAGGCAGTTAAAAGGTGGAAAAAAATAAACGCTTTAATAGTTGATGAAATATCAATGATTGATAGTAAATTATTTGATAGTTTGGATTTCATATCAAGGAGATTAACCGGTAAAACTTCTTCACCTTTTGGTGGTATACAATTAATAGTTTGTGGAGATTTTTATCAATTACCACCAATTAATAAAGAAGGTTTAACTAAAAACTTCTCATTTGAAGCAGATTGTTGGAATACTGTTTTATCTCATACAATTGTTTTAAAGCAAGTTTTTAGACAAAAAGGCGATGATGAATTCATAGATATGTTAAATGAAATGAGATTAGGTCGAATTTCAGATAAAACATGTCATTTATTTCAAAAATTGGAAAGACCTTTAAATGATCAAGATGGTTTAATTGCAACGGAATTGTTCCCCACGAGATATGAAGTTGATAAGTCAAATGAAAGATATTTAAAAAATTTGAATGGTGAACTACATAATTACCATTCGATTGATACTGGAATTGAATCAGATAAAGATATGAGAAACAAGATGCTCTCGAATTTACTTGCAACTGATAAATTAACCTTGAAACTCAATGCCCAGGTAATGATGATTAAAAATATTGATGATTCTTTGGTTAATGGTTCCCTTGGTAGAGTAATTGATTTTGTTGATGGTAATACTTGTTTAAGTGAAAATGAAAATGAAAATGAGAATGAAAGTGAGAATGAAAATAAAAACGAAAATGATAATCCATTTAATGGTATTACAGAATCTCCAAATGTTTCTGCAAAGTTTGATAGAAAAAAATCAAGGTTTTTGGATCTAACATCATCAACAGCATTAGAAGAAAAATTATACCCAAAAGTTAGATTCTTATTGCCTGATGGACGAACAAGAGATGTCATAATAAAACCCGAAGTTTGGAAAATCGAAGATTCAGATGGTAATATTATCGCTTCGAGGAAACAATTACCATTGATTTTAGCATGGGCATTATCTATTCACAAATCCCAGGGACAGACATTAACAAAAGTAAAAGTCGATTTGAAAAAAATATTCGAAAAAGGCCAAGCTTACGTTGCGTTATCTAGAGCTGTTTCAAGAGATGGTTTACAGGTTTTAAATTTTAATAAAAATAAAATATTGATTGATTCAAAAGTTATTGATTTTTATAAAAAATTGGAAATTGAAAGAGAAAAAATGATGAATGGACTTTTTGATGAATCATGAAAAATGTTCAGCCGGTTACAACCTTGGCTCTTTTTGATACCACTCCAAATAAAATGGCGATGCTTTAATATATAACCAGCCACTGAGTGCTCTATAAGGCCTTGAACTGTTCTTAAAAGAGTTCACAATGATCCGGAGATATGTACTAGAGATTATATTAGTGTATATATATTAGTTATAAAATGACATTTTAATTTTAGTATTGGCGCCCTTATAAACGACTTCCACTCCACCAGGAATCGAGTCAATCGTATTATCAATATACTGATCCATGAGGTCCCAATATTTTGAGAGAGACACATAGATTTCACATCTAGATCTACACAATGTGGAAGGGACATAATGGAAATTCCTGCCTGATGAACTTTTTTGAGGAGATTCCACAGTGAATCCACATGCTCAATTGGATTCATATTCCACCTCCTTTCCACAACGTTCTGGAAAGAAATGGCAAAAGAAGCGAGAAAAATTCTATCGAAATCAACTACAACTTCCCCAATTTTTTTTTTTTTCAAGTGGCCATTAAGGCTCTATATTAAACTCTTTTTCTATAAATACTATATTTATAACAACCAATCAAGGAATTGACGAAATTTGCCGAATATAAGAATCCAAAAATTAAAATTAAAACATAGAAAAAGATTTGCCCTCTGACGGGATTGAACCGTCGATCGCCGCATCACAAAGCCGCAAATTAATACGAGTGCGGCGCCTTACCACTTGGCCAAAAGGGCTAATCTGACCTTTTGGGAAGACCCTCCATAACACACTTCATGGTTCGAAAATGGTATATTGTCAAAGAGATCACGAAAATGTATTCTGAGACAGGGAAGATAAGATATTTATATTGCAGTATAAAATAATTTCATTGCCCGGGTGGGAGACGGAAAAGACTGGGGAAATCAGGAAAATCAGTGTCCGATGGTGCCGAAGAACACCCGTACATCCACGCAACCTCTTTTGTTTTCGCCCTTTTCTTATTTGTTTTATCCTCAAAAAATGGTCTCTCTTTTGCCAAAAGTATGTCTTTGCCACATTTTCATCGTCGCTCTGGTTTGGACTGTAACTAACAAGCTAGAAATTTCTGTGTTGCCTCCCACTTCATGTCGGTGCTGAGCTTATTATAGCATTTGGCATTCTTAATAAAATTAGTGGTCTCTATGGCATATTGTCCATCTTCACAGGTTTGTATTTTTGTTGATTTGATTTGATCTGTTTACTTTGTATTCTAACATGGGTTTTCCAGGACATCCTATAAGTGCTGCTCAGTGGGTGATCTTTATTTTCTCCTTCATTACCGTTCCGTTCTACATTCTTGCGTTTAATAGCATCAGAAGACCCAAACCAACCACAATGGTGCTTTTCTCTTATCTGTACTTCTTCGATACTCTTTTAACTATAGTATTTACCATTTACTTCTCGGTATTCTGGTTCACTCACGCAGATAAGCATGAAAATTCTGGTTCTGAAGAAGAAGCTGCTATTTTGGATGTTAGAGATATTAATGTTCCTCAAATAACTACTAATTTTATTGCTGCAACCCCAACTGCTTCAGTTCTCCCAACCGCTACATCAATATATCTTCCTTCATCTCCACTTTCAAGTTCTCCTGGTTTAAGTACTTCAGCTATTCCAACTGCTTTAAGTACTACAACTACGACTACAACTACTACTTCTGTATCACAAGTTCCTCCACAATCAGCTACTCCAGAACAAGAAATGGCTTATACGATAGTTTTAACAATCGTTTTAGTTTTAACCAGAGTTTATTTCAACTTTGTCATTTTATCTTATGCAAGATTTATGATTAGAGCCCAAGGGCATGGATCGTCTTCATTATTTGGTAAACCAAATGATTCAACTGATTCATTAACATTAAATGATCAAGATGATTTATCAAAATGGCAGGCTCTTGAAAATTTTATTGCAAAGTATTCAGTTTATTTATGTAGAGGCTTTTGGTTTGGTAAAGGTTATTCAAGAACTCCAACTGGTCCATATTTCGCTGGACCATCTCATTCTCATCTAAATCTAACAACGATGACTGATGATGATTTGGAATACGGTGATAATAGGTATTAAATCCTAGAACATTTCATCCATTAATTATAATATTGGTCACTTTTGATGAATGATTTTGAAACCATTCGTTTACACTACCTCTATTATTTTAAACTTAATCAATAGATCAGTTTGAGACTTTACATATCGAAACCAGCACCCGTGTTTTCGACGACTACTTTGAATGAATAAATTTATAATTTTGAATACCTCTTTTTCATATAAACAAACGAACAAACAATAATTCTAATAAGTAAATGGTTAATCATGCGCATATGGCAGTTAGATATTCAGCATTTGAGTTTTCAATAATATTACAAGAAATTATACAAATTTCTCTATTTGTCTACATAATCATTAATATTTTAACCCTTCACATTTCATATTTCATCCCTTCCGCCTGTGTCAAATTTGTCTTTTTATTCCTTGCATCCGGGTTTTAAAAAAAATTCCTTTTGATTTTTATACCTAAAGAGATTAGTTTGGAATTTATACTGAATAAATAATAATAAAGTACTTTTATATATTCTGCCTTGAATTCTAATTTTCTCATAGTAATCACCTTTTCTTGAATTGTAAGGTTTTATTATTGGCTTCTTTACTGTTTTACGATATTTTATATAATAAAAATCTATATTTAATTAAACTAATTTTTAATCGTGTAACTAATCAAATAACAGCCAATTTCATTGAAATTGGTAATTAATATTCATTGTGAAATGTCTACATATAAGATACACTTTGGATATGCAAAAGTTAATGCTTTTCATCTGTATTTCCTCCTAAATAGTACACTAAGAATTGCCTAATTAGGACAGATTGGAGGATCACGAGCTTCTTATGTATATGCATAGCAATAAATACTGCTTTATCTAGGTGAGTGCATCCATATGTTTGCTGACATATTTCCTAATATAGTAATGTGTACAGTTGTACGCATATTTTCTGGAGACCGAAATTAAAGACGTTGTCCATTTTAGAACTATTTAATTAAATAATGGAGCCTGAACTAAGGCATACCTAGAAACGAGGTTAAATGCTTATTTTCAGAGTCCTTAATAAATGCAATTTTAAACACTTAGAAATATTTTCATAGAATAAAACCTTATAATTATCATTGCCCTTTTTTTCTCAAACCTTCCAATGTCTCGATTCCATCCATCTACAACAATGAACGAAATCTACCCTATTGACGAGAAAATCCCATTTTTGGAAGATATTGAAATTCAAGCAGCAGATAACTCTGATGCTGAAACGTTAACGGAAACTCTAGTCAACAACGATGATGACGAGTTACTCCCACACCAAAAAAGCCTTGCAGTTCAAAACGTGTTATGTTGGGTTTAAAAATCGTTAAGTGGAGTTTCATCTGTATTTCACTTTTTTTTTCTTTATATGCGCACTTATGGCTGGCTTAGTTGGATATATTTATATGGATGATATAATAAAATGATTGTTTTGGAAACGCCACCAACTATTACATTTATCACCAAGGATATGAATTCAGAAACAATTAGAGTCAGTATTGATGTTGATTCATTGCCATTATTTGATGAAGTTGATCATAATTTGCGTCCTCTTACTCCTTCGATTGATGCTGATAATGTTAAATTATTGGTAGAGCTAATGAATAGTGAAATTGAAAAGATTAATAGTTATGAAAGTGAAAAGAATAATAATGATGATATTGATGAGGGTAGCACTGCTATATGGGAAAGTGATGATACTTCTAGTTGGGAAAATGATGGTGTTGAAGAAATTGATACTTCTAATTGGGAAAATGATGATGGAGATTTTATTTTTGAATTCCCAATTGAAATTGAAACTGAAAATTGAACTGGTCTGAGAGCATTTTTTATAATATACATGTATATTTATTTTAGAAATAATATGTTGGTTTAAGTATGGGTTTTTTTGAGATGTATTGGGAGAATAGTATATTAATTTAGGGTGAGTAGAACGGCGTCCTATTGTATTAATATTTGAATTTCGTTAGTTATGCTATAAGCTTGCAGTTTATTTTAGAAAACCTATGAAAGAAGTATGAGTATTGTCGAATAAAATATCGATACCAACATTATTGAATGTCGTTAAGTAACTTATACGTATGAGTTGTAATTAAGGGTAATAAGCTTTTGATATATAACTTATATGTTTGCATACGATTAGGTGTAAAGCCTGTGCTTCAATTGCAACTCTTAAGCTTAAGCTTTACCAGCGACGTATATTGATTTAATGTGATATAGAGGGTATCGATTGAACTTATAGAAGACGGTTACTGGATCATATGCATAATGGTGTTTATGAACTTTCTATCTGACGATCAACTCCAAAACATGGACACACACCATACGACAGTACAACATTAATTTCAAGTGTCTTAGCTTCGAGTCTTCTGTGATATCAATGGAGCTCGAGCTCAAGATACTCCAAAACACAACTTCTATTGTAGTTACGTTTAGTATGTACTTTACATGCATTTAGTGTCTATGCAACCAAAGAATTGTTAACAAATGATCCGAAAAAGGAAAAAATGTAGACCGGAAAGGCCAATAAATAGTATTGATATATGATAAGCCATAAGATAGAATTAATAAGTAAGTGTAAATAATAATAATAAAAACTACAGGAATAAACAAGAAGGACAAATTAAAGAAAAATTTTACTGTACTAATCACAGAGTTATAAACTAAATAGTTATACAGAGGTAATATCTAATCAATAAAATTGACGTCACCTTCCCAGATTAGTAATTCATATTTTATCTAAAATACAGTCAAGGAAATAAAGCTGAAAAACAGGTACAAAAAGTTTTTATTATTTTTTTATACTATATCAGTTTATGCACGAAGAACGTAAAAAATCAACTATGCACATGTGCATATTTTTTAGAAATTAAATCATTTATTTACTTGGGTACTATTTACTTAACGACCAAAGAATTATGAATGAAAAAGACCTTCACAGGAAAAAATACCTATGACAATTAACATAGGCTCACTCATCTTTGAATAGTGTTGCTTGGTCAGCAACCATCCGTTCTTTCCCATAAACAACTATTTCTTTAAGAAAAGAAAAAAGAAAAAAGAAAAAAGATCAAAAAGATTACAGTACCACAGTTTCACGTAGTCTCCCACAACTTTACTCGGTATGGCTTTTATAATTAGCAACTTAACTACTGTTGAACGGACGGGGAACTGTGCTTTCTCCTAGATATATTTTTTTTAACTTTGCATATAATTTCCAATTAAATCATTAACTAGAAACTATTTAAGGAAGGAAATGATTCATAAAATGAAAAACCTCCTCATCTTATTACAGCTTTCTTTGGCCGTGACTGGAATATTCTGTTCTGTAATTAATCATATTCCTTACGAAGTTTTCTAAATTTTCTTCAAAATAATCACTGTTCTTTAGTGACAATGGCTGACTTTAATCTGGAATCATTGATTTCATATGTGAAATGAAATGTTTTTAATAAATGGAAAACTAATATTTACAAATAACTCTCAAAAGATTCTGCGATTTGAATTACTGAAAGATTAAAAATAGCTAGAAGCTTATATATTCTGTAGATCTAGGATTATATAATTAAGTAAATTCCAATACAAATTTCAAGTTCAAGCTTATAATTAGCAAGATTAAAATGATGGCGGAATGCTTGAGATTGTTGCATATACAGCGGCTATATGTTGTATCTAAATCTCTTCGAATTCTTCAAAGTATCTACATTTGATTAAATCAAGTACAACCACCAATATTACCACATCCTCCTATTTCAGACTATGAGACGGTCCTGATTAAAATTAGCATTTTTGGTGGTTTCGTGTTCGTGCATTTGGGTAGTACCTCATTATCATTAGTTATTCAATTGATATTATATATATAGTACTTATTGAAATTATTAGGAGTATTACGACAAATACTCTAATTTAGTCATCTATTTCTGTATACTTTTAATACTCATAAATATATATTTAAGGTGTCTATTAGTTATTTATATAAACTAATTTTGTAAATATGGCAGCTATCAGATTTTGTAAGCTTACGCGTACATGTATGATATAACTTATACTGTTCACATTAAAGATAGCTATAACCCCAGCTTCCTTGATTATAGATGAGTTTCTAACTTATCAAAAAACTCCTATAAATAATTAGTAAATGAACTTATATTAGCGAAACTTCAGACCTGTTTTCTAATTATTATAAACTCCAAGAACAATAGCCATGGGCTGAGGATATGTATATATATTGTTTAACATCACTGTTGCAATTGAAAGATGCAAACTTAAGAGTTTTGCTTGTTCAAGATAATTTTTCTTTGTTCTACCAGTACATCTAGATCTAGTGAATTACAATTACACAACTCAACGAGTTAGAAACGAGCTTAAGGGGTTCAGACTTGGTATCTACGTATATGGGAATTTTAAATTTAGTCAATTCAGAATACAATTATATGAAAGCAAAAATGCCTTAAAGCAAGTCTATTAAATTGGTGTATTAATGCACTGTGTAAAGAAGATATATATAAGCATGATATGTACTATATAGTTTATAATAGATGGAGCGCATGTTGAAAGTTTGACTAATAGGGATTATTTCAATTCCTTTAACCAGAAATAAATAAGCAAACCCAGAAACATTCATTGTGTATCATGACGAAGCTTAAACCTCTTGAAGTATGTTCCCGTTTAGGAGTGTATCACATCTTACATGTACGTACCAACCAGTTTCGGTGCCACAGAGATGAAAATAAAATCTCTTAAACTCCTAGTCTTGTAATTGCAATTTACCATGCTGGTGAATGCGAATAACTTGTAAATAATATTAATAATGTATTTATATATAGTTTGTTCAATTTTTATCCCCTAATATTTCTTTGTACTTCATAATTATAAATGATATTAATGTACTAGTACTGTATATTATATAATCAAAACCAGTTACCAAAAGCAATAAATTAAACCCAGTAATATATATAATATACATATACCATATCAATTGCGAATAATAGTATAAGTTAATAATGACAAAAACCATAAAATAAATAAAATAAATGATCAAATGACAAAAAATTTGATAGTTTAAGTAATTAACACCAAACTTCTTGGAAAATTTCCTTTGGTATATCTTAAAAATGTAACAAACACAATTTCAAATAAAGTTTTTATAATATAACAATCAATAATAGCAAAAGAAAAGAAAAAAAGTGCATTTCGTGATAATCATATAAAATGATAATAAGTGTAATATTAATATGTTTTCCTAACAGATTGCACTTTTAAGAGTTTCGGGTACAAAAATTCATTCATAAAATCATAATTTCTAACTTGAACCGAATCGTTTGATATTGTAGGAGTATGTATTTGTGATTTGTTATCAGAGTTAGGGCATATCCGAGAGGTCATCCCATTATTGGCTATTGACGATAAACTTGATAACATATTTTGATCGGGTTGGGAATCAGCTCCACCATTATGTATACTATTCGTTATATTTGAGTCGAACGAAGGAAACAACCAATTGTCAAGGTCTAGTATGGCATTTAAGTTACTTGGAGATGTGTTGCTAGAAGAAGTTGGTGATTCAGCTATTGAGCTTGATGGATCACTTGCTACATATGCAGTACTATGTTGTGATGCCGTGTCTGAACCTGAGTGGTGATTCTTATTTTCAGAGCTAGCGCTGGGATTGTAAGTAACTTGTTGACTTGGTAATCTATAATTATTATCATTTTCAGAAGGTGACGTTAAATCAGCAGGCATTTTTTCAGTTGAAGCACCATTAGTTTTATTCTCATTAATATTATCGTCCTGGCTAAAATAATCAATTTGTGTCAAAAGGACCCCATCCTTAAATGAGCTTGCATTAACTAGAGTATTAAATATTTCGGAATCATGTATAACATCTAATTGGCCAAACTCATCATGATTAATAAACTTCATTCTCATATTTATATCTGGTGGGTTTGAGTCGTTTAAGATATGTGATTGAGTTAGTTTCAGGTTCAATGTATTATACATTTCTTTTAAAATCAAAGCATATCTTTCGGCATTTCCGTCAATTTCTCCATATTTTCGAAGCACTTTAATGATTTGCCGGAGTCCCCATAAAAGCAGTTTATTCTGTGACTCCGTTGTGATTTCTAAGGAAATTTGATGCATTAGCATTAGCCCTAGGACAAGACCTGCGTGGAATGTAAAGTATATAGTCTCATGATTTCGAAGTGGTAGAGACGGATATGTAAACAAAGAGACCAGTTGTGCGGTAATTAAAGAAGATTGAACTATTGTTTTCACAAATTCTTCGAATTTATTAGAAGAAAAATCGGAAGTTGATACAACATGGTAGAAAAATGGACGGCAAAGTAACATCACTGTATGCAACTGAGTGAGATGTAGAATTAATAATAACCGTTGCTGCTTCAATGTTAGCGTATTACCAGTTATAGCGCTAGAACTGTCACAAGCTTCTGATTTACGCGAGGCATTAACATATAATTCTGTAATACTGAGTATCGAGGGCAGATTATTAGACCATTGTTTTAAATCAGTAGCTAGCCTTTTGGCATCTTCACAGCTTACCTTGTCATTAGAATAAACAACGAATAGAACATCACCAAGTATTTGACATATTTTGATCATGTAGTGTTGACAAGTTTCGGAAAAAGCTCCCGAAAAGCCACGAAAAGTACTAGAAGAAATTGGACCATTTATTATTGAGGCCATCTGCCTTTCATTATGTTTATTTCGTAATAAAGTGAAATGACTTCTAATAGATTCCTGATCATTAGCATTAGACGTTTCTCCTGGTTCCTGATCATCCCAATCAATATCATGAACTCCCATACTTCGACCCATCAAAGCACTTCCTAATCTGTCGCCAACATATACCCCATACCAAATATTTCGTCTCATTTTACATTCTTTCCCTCCAAAACATTCATTAATGAATTTTCTGTTTAGACCTAGAGATTGAGCATACCGAATTGCTATTCCTAGGTTTACCCAGGCTGCATTTCTTTTAGAGGTTAAAAGATGGAATTGATGAATTAACATATGTGCTTGTAAGATCCAGAGCTCGTCAACACTAGACCAAGAACCGGAATTATTGGAACCTACATTGGAGGAGTCAGTGTCATTTGCAAAAGCATATGATGAGTCAAATGAATTTTCTTGGAATGAATGTAATATCGCTACTCCATGTTTGAAAAACTGTCCAGGTAAATAATCTATATTTTCAACAATAAATTTTGTATTCATTTCATCTTTAATTCCCTCTATCTTTGTCTCAGAATTATTATCGTTGAAATTTGATTTGCAAATAACTTGCAAAAATAAAGCACCAATTGCCATTATTAAGTTTAGAAGACATATCTTTTTAAGATTTCCCTGCATTGGGTTTCTATATAATTCATAAAGGTCATCATGAAGTTGTGTAATATCGATAAAAGAACAGTAGAGTATATTTTCATCAAATAGACAAACAAGTAACAAAGCAATTTCTTTAGCAGGTAACTGAGGGAATGGATGATCTAAATGTAGCCCAGCAACGGAACAAAATCCAGATTGGTTTGGTGAAGATGACGAATCAACAATTTGAAAACGCTGAGGATCTTGAGTAAACTTACTTTGTCCCAATTTCGACAAAAACAGCTTCCTACATTGTGCAAGAAAAGCAAGAGCAGATGATTCACCAATATATCTTAAATGACCAGATTTATCATAGAGAAGTCGTGAATTCTCTTCATTTTTGACATTTCCATGTGAAGGGTTAAAGTTGAGATTAATATCAACCACTTCTTTTCCAGAAGTCATAGTTTCATCTTGATTCCCGTTTAACTTAGCCATATCGCTGTTATAAGTAGCCTGATTTGCTAAAGAAAGAAAAGGTTGGATAGAAGCTGGAATATAAGGTCTTGCAAGACGCTTGTCACAACCCGAATAGACGCATCGTTTCTCTTTCGTCTTACAAAAAAGGCATGGCTGCTGTCCATCACACTATTTGAATATCATCATGAGTTAATATCAGGTCAAATTTAAAAGAAGAGAAGAAGATTATATGATAAGTACCTTTTGTTTTCTCTTCTTACACAGGTCACAGGCCTTTGCTACTCTCTTGCGACGGGCATCAGGAACAATCCTGCGTCTTCGAGTCATTGAGTAGACAGTGATGAAAAAGTAGTGTCTTTCTAAAAGAAAGCAAAAAGCAGAAAGCAGCTGCTTTACCTATGGAGTTATGTACGACATATTTCCGATCCTCTTGCTGCGGCCGGGTAATATGCACCATTAAAATTAAAATTTAATGCATATGCAGACAAGCAGAAACATATTGCCGATGTTTTGGAATGTCTTTAAAGCTTTCATTAATATTGATAAAAAAAGAATGAATATATTGAAGAATAGCTAATGCTAAACTATATATATACGTACAATAATTTCATTCATTGCAGTACGTAAACTTTCGAAAGATGGGAGAAAATTGAAATAAAAATCAAATGAGCAAATTTAAATGTCAAAACTCAATTGTTACACTAAATTATGGGTTTCTGATCTCTGATCTTTCAATTGAGTTTCCACCTTATTTCAGCTATATAAGAGGTGAGGAGTCTTGTATCCGATCAATAAAACAATAATTATTAATTGGAATATATTCCGGGATGTATAATTATAAACTAGAATACCTCTATATGGGTTATTTGTGTATCACTTTTGTGATCAAACGCTTTGATCCATGGGATTTTTTCTGTAAATTTGAGCTGGACTGAGCTCAGACCTCCGCTGCTAACACATGTTACATAAAAACAATCCAATTCTGCCTTACGTATAACTTATATATTTTTGGATACAAATATGTCCGAGTTCTTACGTTATACTACTGAATCCTACATCTAGTACTAATATAGTAATGATACTAATGACTGAGTAATCACCGGTTATATTTCTATTTTTCGGAATAGTGAAGAGTAAAATTTTTATATAATTCGGCAATATCACGATGAATTCTATTCATAATGTTAATTATAATCTTTTTACACTTATTGATATTAGTTGTTAGCTATCAACTTATCGATATCTTATCAATAACAGAGTAAGTCATATATATTTATTTAGCGATAAAACATTATAGCCAATCCTTTCACTTCAAATATTAGCAGGATATCAAAAAGAACAACAGCGGATCCCGGATTTCAGTGATTATACATTGAAGAAGTATACTTTGATTGTTATAAGACTAATATATATTAATTATGAATTTATGATATGATCGTCTATTCGAATTCATTATCAGTAATGTAATTTCTTCTTCCACCTCAATTATAATTAAACCAATTGGAAATTCAGAGCAAACTAAGCTTGGATAGTTAAAGTTTTGGTTAGATCTAGCTAGATATATATTTGGTGTGTCACCGTATCATGATATCATTAACATCTAAAGATTCAAAAATATGTACCGTATACCTTACCGGCCCTTAATTATAAGCTCCTACCGCTGGTATACCTGCAGCTGTAAATGTAGGGATTTAGATCTACACATTATAATTAAAATGAATGCTCAACGTTATTAATAATTACCAGTACTATGGTGGGTGTCACACACTTAGTCGCACTTTTGGAAAATAAAAATTCTTTTCAACAAAAATTCTCACTACCACACCAAATATACTTCATTTATTTTTTAATGATGACAGAATGTAGATAAATGATGAAACAAAATTAAGTCGTCAATAAAAAACCTTTTCTCTTCTCTTATAGGAAGGGCCATCTGATTTCTTAACTGTGTAGACCCTTAGATTTCAAATTCAGCTTAAAGACGTTGATACATTCAAAAAAAAAAATCCAATCTACACTTAAATGAGAGAGTCTACTTAACTTCTGGAAATGGAAGTAAATTCAATTGTGATGATTGTGAAACCTTTCTTCTTACATAAGAACTCAACTGTATTTTATTTCCGCCAGTAACAAAGCTCCTCCTGAATTAGAATACAATGATTAAGTTTGGAGATCTATTGACGTGCTAGTTACTATGGCCATGAGGCTCTAGTGGTGTTGTGTTCAGTGATGGCTTTCGCTCTTCACCAAATATGAACAGTTAAGGACTCCAATAATAAATATTGAATTTACAATTTCATTCTATATGAACCAGTATATGATCTTTAGACCTTAAGCAGTATTTTGAATTGTTTTAAGAATAGAGTAAATCTTAGTGGATTACTCCGTAGTTCGTTATTAGATATATTGACAATTTACGGGGCTGGTAACTGCAAAGAGGTGCCAAAAAAAAAAAAAAAAAAATACAGTAATCTTTTTTGAAAGAAAATATGCTGATAGGCTTATTTAAAACTTTATGCCAAGATCGGCTGATCCAACACATTCCACAGTGCGAATTGAAGCCTCTAATCAAACGTTTTTAAATGTGACAATAATTACCGTATATGACCAGATGCATACACATGTATCGTTTTATTTCCTTCTATAGTAAGCTGCATAGGCGCATATACATTGCATATGGACCCCAAAGAAAAAAGTGTGACAAGTCGTGTGACGCCCACCATATGTTTGAAATCTCTGAAGTTTTCATTGAAACTTTACTTAACAATATCATGTATGTAAGTATATGTTATTAATAAGCTGAAGTGTGTACATGTATCATTAATAAACCATACACAACGTTAACTATTTTCATGACATCTGTTGAGGACCCAATCTCAAACTCTACACATAGCCTTATATACTGTATATCTATTTCATTTAAATTTTTGTATAAATATAGGTCCATATTTCCCACTCCAATAAAAAGATAAGTTCTACCTCTATAAAACTACAACGAATCGACGATGCAGATGTGCTGGTATATTTTATAGTATTCATTGTGATAGATAACTTTAGATAGCTAGTAGATATCGATACAGAATCACAGATATATTATATTAGAAGATGCTGAAATCATAAATCAACACATCATATGTACAAGTAACAAGTCTAGGGGTAGTGCTACTATTTAACTAGTATAGAATCCATAGATCTTCTAAGAACCATAATTTTAAGCAGCCAGTGTAATGGTTCATTAATAGCTAATATTATTCTTTACATTACTCTATTAAGAATAAAATGCTCATTTATTATTTTATAAAGTGAATCTGTTTCCCCTTAGTGGGGGCCCTTACCCGTTCAATTACAATTATATAATTTATTTATTATACAGATCAGAACAAGTCCTATAGGATAAAGTCCTTCTATACAAGGGTTTATCTGCGGCTGAATTAATATTATAGTTTAACAGTTAATATCAAAAGATTCAAAACTGGAACAGTAACAGTATAATATATTAACTGTAAAATCGGTCGTTCGAGGAAATTATTCGATGTTTGGGTGGGTGTTATTTCGGAAAAAAGCGAATTAAAATTTCGTCAGAGCGAGAAATGTTTAGGGAATTTTTTAGATTGAAAAGTTCGTCATTCACTTGCCTAGTTAAGTTTTTGTGTGGATCTTCAGCACACGGGGTATCAGGATAATAAATTTTTCGGCATTTTCTTTCTGTTTATTCAGTCATCTGTTTTACATTCAATTTGGGAGAATTGTTCCGTTTTTATTTCGTAATTAATAGCAGTTAATGATCGGTGATTTTATGGACTATTAATGCACCACTGTTCAATATGAAACATTCATTTTATGTAAAAAAATTTGAATATAATGAGGAGCGAAAATAAAAAGAATAAAAACGTCAATTATATTAATATTGAAAGATATAGCAAAGAAGAAGAAAAATATGATGAACAGGAGGTAGTGCTTAAGATATACTTGGGGATATTGATTTGGATATTGTGGGATTTGTTACTCAGTTTGTCTGATTTGATTTAAGTTTGTAGAAACTGATTTGTGGCACGCGTAATGTAGATCACCACGGGTAACTCTGGTCATCCTACAGTACATTCCTTGTGACTCCATTATTCCATAACATCCACATCCTCCCCCCAAAAATAAACAGTCCAGAATGCCTCCTTCCATCGGAGATCACGTGCGCGTCCCCAACGGGCTCAGTGGTACGCTGCGGTTCGTCGGGACGATCAAAGGCCGCGAGGGAACGTTTGCGGGTGTAGAACTGACAGGAACTTCCGCTCCGCATGGCAAAAACAGTGGGGTGGTGAAAGGTACCAAATATTTCACCGTCAGCAAGGAAGGATCGGGTTTGTTCCTGAAATATAAGACTTTGGTCCAGGCGAATCTTAACCCCGGTTCGGCTCCATTGGGCCTAGCTAGTCCTGCTCATACTCCTACTCCTACTCATCCCCATCTTCACACTCCCAATCCGACCCAATCGCGAGATTCCCCTACTTTGTCCTTGAGATCCACCGGCACCCCAATACGACATGCTGCATCGGGCTTAGCTTTAAACACGCCTGCTATATCGGCCCCTATTCCAGGCGGAAACGGAGGTATGAAGGATCTTACGCAAACCATAAGATATCTGCAAGACACAAATGCACATCTTACGCAAGAACGAAATGATTTGCTTGCAAAACAGCAACACCAAGAACAGGAACTACGAGAAAAGGCTGAAATATTAAAA
Source organism: Alloascoidea hylecoeti (assembly GCA_001600815.1). Lineage (NCBI taxonomy): Eukaryota > Fungi > Ascomycota > Alloascoideomycetes > Alloascoideales > Alloascoideaceae > Alloascoidea > Alloascoidea hylecoeti. The sequence goes on along the minus strand of BCKZ01000032.1, from coordinate 47,527 downwards.
GAAATGGAACAATCTATCGAGGAATTCAATAAGATATCAATGATTGATCCGTCTAGTGTTGCGGATGGCCTCAAAAGCTTAAAATTAACGGCTCTTTCAAATGGAATACCCAATGGAATACCAAATGGTATGTCAAATGGTCTTCCTGCGAACATCAGTGATATCGACGCTTTACGTTATGAATACGAATCCCGCATAGCCCACCTGACTTCAATAATCTCCTCAAAAGATTCTAGAATTTCAACTTTAAAATCAGAATTTGATAGTAAAAGAGCTGAGTTTAGAGATATAATATCAACTTTACAACAACAAATTACTGAATCAAGTGAAATTTATAAAAATGAATTAACAAGGTTACAAGTTGAAGCATCAAAAATTGCTCAATCTGAATTATCAAATATTGAAAATAAATATAAATCTTTACTTGATGAAAAAAATAAACAATTAAGTGATATGAAATTAATTGATAATTATGAAGAAATGACAAAATTAAATATGACTGTTGAAGAACAAGAAAAATTAATCTCACAATTAAAATTTGAAAATGGTAATATTGGTATGCTTGAAACTCAACTTGAACAACAACAATTAAAAATTGATTCTTTAGCTGATGAAAATAAACAATTACAAACAAAATTAGAATCAATGAGATTAAATAATGGTACTTCTGGTGATTCAAATGGTAATAGTAATAGTGATGAATTAAAATTATTAAAAAATACAATTAAAACTTTAACAAAAGAGAGAAATTCTTTAACTTCCAAATTATTAACACTTAAAGATAAAGATAATGAAATTGTAAATTTACAACACCAAATTTCAACTTTAATGGATGATATGAATGGAGATGTTAATGCAAAATCTTATTCTGAATATATCGAAACTCAATCTAAAAGTCTAAATGATGAGGTTGAAAGTTTGAAAGATGAATTAAAAGGTAAGTTGGTCATTGAACATAAAATTGAAGAATTAGAAGAAAGGATTAAAGAGAAAGACAAACTACTTGAAGAGTTTAGAATTATTCAACAACAGCATAAAGATAAATCTGAAGGTGATGGCGATGAAAGTAGTACTTCCGATAGTCTTGAATTAGAACTTTTACGTAAAGAATTGGAATTATATCAGGAAGAAAATAATAAATTACATACAATTAATAATACAAGAAAACAGAATAATAATGAGATTGATGTTTTAACTGAATCATTAAAAGCATTGGAATTGGAAAATGAAAAATTAAAGAAACAATTAAATGGTGAGGATCTTGATGATAAAAATGATCTTGTAGATGATGAAGATAGAGATAAGATAAATCATAATGATCATGATGAAATTAAGAAATTAAAACAAGAATTGGAAAAAGAAAAAGTTGAAAGAGTTCAAATTGAAAAACAATTATCTGATGCTATTGATCTATTAGAATCCTCTCCTGAAAATGCTTCATCTATCGAAAATGAAAATTTCAAAGAAATCCAAAAGGCATTAGAAGAAGCTAGAAATCAATTGAAGGAAGAAACAGAAGCCAAACAAAAAGCCGAAGAAGAATTAACAAAACTCGAAAAATTATTAGAAAAGAAAGGTTTCAAAGAAGAAGAATTAGAACATGAAATTGAAATCTTAAAAAATTACTCCGAAAGTATTATTCAATCTCAAGCTCAAAATCAAGTTTTAAATAATATGAATACTCCAAATAGTAGACCAATGAGTCAAATGAGTCAATTCACCTCCAATATAAATTCAAGGTTGAGTTTTGCAAGTAATCCTCATACTTCTATTATTACTGGTGCACCCGCTCCACAAACTGCTCGTTATTCGTCCATAAATATGGATAAAGATACGATAATATCGAGAAAAGAAAGTTTCAAAAAAGAGCGAGTAATGTCTGCTATTAGTTTCAATACTACACCTGCATTAGAAAGTCCAACACAATCATTATCCACTGGTAATGGATATCATTCTAATGGAGGAAGTTTTAATTCATTTGAATCAATGGCAAAACAGCAACAAAGTATTCCAATCTTTAGTCCTTCTAAAAGGGCTGATCCCTCCGCTGGTAGAAAACTTTGGTGTGCTTTATGTGAAAAAGAAGGACATGATGCTATCGACTGTCCATTTGTTAATGATGATTAAAGCATGGACATTTTGATTATATATTTTGCTTTAACTAATACTATTACAGTATTCCAATTCATTAATGTCTTAATCTTTCTATACGATTAAAAATCATTAATATTATTGCTCTTACGTTTTTTTCTTTTTTTTTTTTTTGCACTGTTCATCTTATAAATTATTGGATATTTAATCATTCCTAATAATGGACATTATAATTTATAGGTAGATTAGTTGATTTGGTTTATATTTTACTATTTGTTATTTTCGTTGTCTATAATAATCCTTGGTTTTTGATGTTTTACTACTTGATTTTCGAGCCAGCTATGTATATGGACTATTATCTCAAACTATTACCTTGAAGATTAATAAAGCTAGCTAAGATTAGAATATATTAAGGAATTGAGCATATAATTGTTATTTTAATAAGATCTTTAAATTAGTAATGAAAAGTTTGATGATAAAAGTGGTTCGTAACATAACTATAGAATTTTACTGATATCTGTGATGTGATCATGAGTCATCGTACTCAGTGACGGAAAGAAGTAACGATTCTTCGGATATTTATGAATATTAATTATATTTATTAACATAAATATATATATGGTATATAAAGGAATAGCTATATAATGGGATAATGGATGAATATGTCCTACTTACGCTATAAGATCATATAATAATTAGTTATAAGATTCTGACTCACAAAATATATATTACATTTAGGTTTGATATTTCCTACTTTTTTTTCCTCTTTTTTACTCAACCACCTCAGAAATTTATCCCACATCCAATATTGGAAAATGTTTCCTCTGTTACCTGAATTCCAACCCTCTGATTTGGTTATAAACTCGTCTTTGGCACCAATATCTCGTGCTCTTGTAGTTATCACTGCTGTTGAAGAAATCCAACTGCTGACAAACTTTATTAGTAACACACCAATTAATACACAAGTCAACGTCAGTTTGCCAAACCCCAGTTATTGGCTTGAAAATGTTAATGAAGTTATAAAAATCTTTAATTCCGGTGTTACTCTTATATTTAGTAACGCTTCGTTGATTGATGCTTTACTTGATATTGGAATACCAGAGGATAGATTTGCTTTGAAAGTTGATCAACTAGTTGCCATTGATTATAAAAATATTTCAAACTTTTTTATAGATTCAAGTTTGATCTCGGATCCTAACTCAATCCCAAAAATTGATGAATCTAAAAACGTTTTCGTTGAATTCTTTACTTCGGCTATACAACAACAAGTTAATGATTTTGCTTCTAAATCTTTAATCCCAATCATTAAATCTTCAAATATCACTGTTGATTTGGCCAATGAACCTTCAAAAATTTCAGCAGCTGATGTTTTAATTTCAACCCTTTCAACAGACAGACCAGATAAACTATATACATCATTAGTTGTTGACAAATATAATGTTTCATTAGGCTTGGTTTATTCATCACCAAAATCTATTTCAGAAGCTTTAAGGACTGGTACTGGTGTTTATCAATCTAGAAAACATGGTTTGTGGTACAAAGGTGCCACATCGGGAGCAACACAGAAACTTCTAAATATTGAAGTTGATTGTGATGGAGATTGTTTAAAATTTGTTGTTGAACAAACGGGTGTCGGCTTCTGCCATTTGGATAGATCAACTTGTTTTGGTTCTTCTAAAGGTCTGGTGAGATTGGAACAAACTCTACAATCACGTTTAGCTACTGCACCTGAAGGATCTTATACGAAACGTCTATTTAATGATGAAAGGCTTTTGGCTGCTAAGATTAGAGAAGAAGCAGACGAATTAATTGAAGCCAAAACAAAAGATGAGGTAGCATGGGAAGCAGCTGATTTATTTTATTTCGCATTAACAAAATTAGTCAAAGAAGGTGTTTCATTGGCCGATGTTTCCAGAAATCTCGACCAAAAGGGATTAAAAGTTACTAGAAGAAAAGGTGACGCTAAACCCAAATACATCGAACTACAGCAAACAAAGGCTGAAGCTTCAGTTGAAGTGAAACGTGAACTTACTGGTGATATTCACCTTCATGTTATTGATGCAAGTACAAATGATGTTAAAAGATCTCTTGATCGTCCAGCTCAAACTACGAATGATATTATGAAACTTGTGCTTCCAATTGTTAATGGTGTAAAAGAAAGAGGTGATAAAGCTTTACTGGAATTTACTGCTAAATTTGACGGCGTAAATTTGGATTCTCCAATAATAAAAGCTCCATTTCCTAAAGAATTAATGGAATTATCACCTGAAGTTAAAGAGTCGATTGATATTTCTATTGAAAATGTTCATAAATTTCACGAAGCACAATTGTCCCAAGAATCATTAGTCGTTGAAACAGCACCAGGTGTTATTTGTTCACGTTTTGCTAGACCGATTGATTCGGTTGGTCTTTATATTCCAGGTGGTACGGCTGTATTGCCTTCAACCGCTCTTATGCTTGGTGTTCCAGCAAAAGCCGCTGGTTGTAAAGAAATTATATTTGCTTCACCACCAGGAAAGAATGGAAAACTTACACCCGAAGTTGTTTATGTTGCTCATAAAGTTGGTGCTAAAGCGATCGTTTTAGCAGGCGGCGCTCAGGCAATTGCTGCCTTAGCTTATGGTACCGAGTCCATTCCAAAAGTCAATAAGATTATGGGACCTGGTAATCAATTTGTTACGGCCGCTAAAATGTATGTTCAAAATGATACAGCTGCTTTAGTATCTATTGATATGCCTGCTGGGCCATCAGAAGTCCTTGTTATATGTGATAAAGAATCCAATCCAGATTTTGTCGCATCTGATCTATTATCTCAAGCTGAACATGGAGCTGACTCTCAAGTGATTTTGCTTGCAATCGATATGAATGATAAGGAGATTGACGCAATTCAAGATGCAGTCCATAATCAAGCCATTGCATTGCCTCGTGTTGACATTATTAGGAAATCTATTGCACATTCTTCTATTATACGTGTTTCAACGCCAAAGGAAGCTTTTGATATCAGTAATGAATATGGGCCAGAACATTTAATTCTCCAACTCAAGAATGCTTCCTCATATGTTGATCTTGTTGATCATGCTGGTAGTGTTTTTGTTGGTCCATATAGTCCAGAATCGTGTGGTGATTATAGTAGTGGAACCAATCATACATTACCAACATATGGTTATGCAAAAATGTATAGTGGTGTTAACACGGGAACATTTATGAAATCAATCACAAGTCAGGAGTTAACTGTAGAAGGTTTAAAAAGTATCGGTAAGGCAGTTATGACCCTTGCTGCTGTTGAGGGGCTTGATGGCCATAGAAATGCCGTTAAAGTCAGAATGGATCATCTAGGTTTACTGTAAGTAGTAAATAAGAATATGGTAATAATAAAATTGGATTTTGTATAAATGTTCTGACTGTTTTAAAATCTTTTGCTTTTATTATATATTAGACACCGACATCCTCGTCAATCACATCTATAAGAAACTATTTTCTCAGTTATAGGTTGTGCCATTCAAATACACCAACTAAACGTCATTTTAAGTTTAAGTATTATCAATTGCAATTTTTTATAGATCTCTCACGGGAGTTGGATAATTCTGAGAAACATGTTAGCTACATACACTAAGATAGAACTAAAATATATATTTTCCCCTAAATAAAATAATTAAAACTTTTATGGATATTCATTCAACTTTTTTGGTTTATAAAATGTGATATATATATATATATATATTTTAAACAATTATAATATCCTTTAAAAAATTGAGTTAGGTGAACACCATATAGAAGCTTTAGCTATACTATACTACATTTATAAATTAACATCTATCAGTCATGAGTTATGAAACCGGTTGCAATTAAATTAGGAACATTTATGGAAGATATCTCCCAGAAGTATTAGTCGATGAGATTGGGGATGGAAGATGACCAAAATTATTTACAGTCGGTGAAGATTGAAAATTAGGGATTTGATGTTAAGCAGACAAATATTCACCTTGAGCGCTTAAAGCAGAAGTCTTTTTTCTAAGTTGAGGCTGAGATGCAATCCGCCGCATTTCTGCTCTATGTTGCTCAATAGTTTTTTTGTTAATTAGTGATGAATCTTGGTCGATCTTACCTATCAATGTTGGTTTATTTTGTGGATGAATGTCTTTTTTAATCTGAGGTTGAGAAGCAATCCGTCGAATTTGAGTTTGCTGTGGATGGAGGGTTAGTCTCTCGCGAATTATTCGTGGGTCATTCTCAATGGTAAGCCTTTCTATCAGTGTTTGTTTCTTTGGCAGCTGTGGATCTTTTCTTATTATTGATTCGCGATCTTCTAGAAGGCTTGAGTTTTTAGTAGATGTCATATTTCTCTCGACTTGATCTGCTTTCTTAACCATTGCAACCCAGTTTTCTAGTTCCCCTTGCTTGTGAAGCTTGTATAATTCTGATCTTCCTCCAATATAGTCTCGACCAATAAAGACTATCGGTAAGTTAGATTGATTGGTCAATTGACAAAATACTCGGAACATCTCAGAGCCAGCTTCTAGATTAATTCGATATAGTAGTATTAGTAAACTGGATTGTCAACATACAGATATATAGCTGGGATAATAATCTTACCTTCCTCATCAATGTTTAGGATAAAAGCATCAGCATTAATTTTGGAGAGTAATTTTTTGGCTGATATGCAAGAGCTGTGGAAATAAGGTTAATATATCTATATGCATGTACTACTACAAACAAAGCCGGTCTATTTATATATCTTTTGATTTGTTAAATACAGAAGTTAAGAACGGTAAACATACGGAGAATATCTAAGGGAAAAGGAAGAGTTAGTTAATTCTATAATGACAAAAAAAAAAAAATAGAGTCTAATAAATTGTAAAGGATTCAGGAAATTTGCTTACTTTTTTGTTACAACAAGAACTGGATTATTATGTATCAACTCAAAGACTTCTTCTCTAACCTTAGAGGTAGGTATTTTTTGATTTTGAAGACCCCCAAATCCTAAGAAATGAACAACTGGAGATATTATTGGAATAGACATATGAGAAGCTTTGTTTCTTAAAAGCAGAATCGAACTTGAATAATATGCTTCGGGTGGTGTTTAGTTTAGATATAGATCTATAGTTGGGACTTTTAACTCGATGGATTGCAAATTTAAGAGAGATATTAAAGAAAGAAAAAGAAGGAAGAACAGTATAATAAATAAGAAATTAAGTAACACATGATTGCAACCAACCGGTCAATGGGCAGGGATTAACTTATAATTAAGAAATATCAACCAGGCATAGTAGTACTCTTATGATATATGCATGTATTATACACCAAGCCATGACTAAAAGTCAGGGCACGGTTAAGTTTAGGCTTAGCTTAGACAGTAAAACATATGAATATGGTAGCAGTTATTATAGGTTACATGAATTGATAAAAAGAAAGCTGATCGTGATAGTATAACATTGTGACAAGGCGTATGAACCAGAACCCGGACTAAATTATTATCAGCCACCATACTCTGTTAATTATATATCAGAGCTTCAACTTTAAACACCATTGCAAAAATATCGAAACTGGACAAAAGGTATGATAAATTGATAATAGATAACCGCGGCCTATATCTGAGAAATGAATACAGTACATAATAATTTATACAGTTTTCTATACAAGCTATATAAAAACAATATCAATCTTAAGAGCATAGTGGAGCGCCAATCCATTTCCATGTATCTAAAGAATGAGATGACGTAAAAGAAAGAGAAATAATCCTGATATGGAATTATTTTATTAGTACTTGGATAACAAATGAACACAATAGTGATGAAGATATCCTAAATATATGGATTCAGAGACTGTAACTAATGATTGATTTGTAAATATAGATACTATATTATACATATAATTGATTATAATGTAATAACTAACTTAAGAAGATGGCTTAAGATATAATTTCAGACTACAATGTATTGAGAATTCGAAGCCGTTTTGTTTAGACACCACACCAAAAAATGATATTATTATAACCAGCCACTGGATACTCCAGAACGACTTAAACTGAAGTAGTACATCGTGTTCGGTATATACTAGCTATAGAGATTCTACTAGATTATATAAAATGATATCTTAAATATAGTACATGTATTTAGTGTTTGCACCATTAACCCTATAGCGGCGTCACCCTTGAGAAATGGGCTAACCAGGTTATCAATGATATCCTGATCCATGAGGTCCCAATATTTTGAAAAGGCACAAACATTAGGTCTTTTTTCATTATATCCTACGCTGAAAGATCATGATCGCATTTCCTGCCTTTCGATGCACTTTTTTGAGGAAATTCCAAATAGGTCAATTGTATTCAGGAACGATGAAAAAGATGACTACTCCAACACCTTCATCTCCTTCTCACGAAACCAATTCATGGTAATTCTGTCATCACAGATAGGTATGTTATCCTGCTTGAATATGAGACACTCAGTAATCACATAAAATGCCTCTGCTAGAAGTTCTATGTACGAATGTGTGGTCTCCTTATTTTTTATCCTCAACATCTCTGTACAGTGAAGTGCGGTCTCCTTTCCAAATTTCACCCCATTCCATAAAATTAACATAACTCCTATTTCCCTTAATATAAATCATTTTTGATTCAAAGGCCTGGTGTGACTGTCGTGGAGCATATACCTTTCCAGATCCGGATCCTTAGCGACCGAACATTGACCACTAAATACAACGCAGATATCATGAGATCACTCCATCCTATATTTAGACAATACCATTCTATTTATTTGGCTATTCACATTCTTATGAGACCATTTAAATGCCAAGACTACTCTATATTCATGGTTTTACAGAAGGGCTCTTAGACTGTTAGATAATCCAATGTTGAACTTTGAAGTCAGCTCCTCATATTTATCCAAGAGGTAAAATTTTACAACCCTCAAAATGTGATTCTCTGTCCCATTAGTAAGGTTCGTAGACATTTTAATTAATTGTTATTGGAGAAGAGTTGGAGTACTTATTCACGATTAACCGCAGTTGAATTTGGAATATTGATATTATGCCTTCTCATATCCATTATTTGAGCATTTGAGAATCCATTTTTACTTTCAAACGACTTAGCTTGCTTTAAACGCGTTTTAGAATTAGAATTACCTGAAATTTCGGAATTCTAGCGGTCATTTGATGATAGAATTTAAAAGAAGGGACTTTGAAATAAATCTTTCGCATAGATAGTAATCCAACCAGTACACCCATACACCCAAATCATAAAATATTGTGAATTTAAATACAATATACAAAAATAAAAATGGCCAAAGAATCGGGGGAATTTGATGAATTGTTGAAAATATTCTCAGATGCGACCAAAGACGATGCACCAGACGAAAGTAAAATGAGTACCCGTCAAAATGATAGTGGGAAAATCGAACGGACGTCTTTATCTGCCTTTCCAGTAGGTAAATTAAAATTCCATAATAAGTCCTAGATAACTAATTTATATTTTAGTCTGAAATGTCTTGTACACAAGCCTTTGATGAGTTAGTGAGCTGCTTTTCTATTGGGGGTCAAATACGAAATTACTATAGATATGGCGAGCTCGGTCAGTGTCTTAATCAAAAAGAGGCATTTAAATTGTGTCTTAAAACAAAGCTACAATCAAAGGAGCAAAAGGAAGCGAAGGTACAGGAATTCTATAGGGAAAAGCTTGCAAAGGAAAGACTAAGGGGAAGTAGCGAAGATATTTGGAAGCTACGCAATAAAAAGCTAGAAGATCCTTTTTATGAATCACACTAAATATTTACTTTACATTGTATATAGGAAAAACAATCAAAATATAATCATGATACAAATGTTGACTGCAAAAGTTTTCAAATCTGTGGACACAAACCTCAGAGTTCATTTCTTCTTCTACTCCCACTGATCAATAGTAATCATATATATATAGGACAATAATGCAAAATCACTCACAAAGGACAACTGCTGTTATTATTGGTGCTGGTATGGCCGGTATCAAAGCAACAGCGGACCTCCATGCTTCAAACGTCGATGCCATTCTATTAGAAGCCCAAGATCAAATAGGTGGTAGGTTATTAACAGATCGACATGGAAAAAATGAAAAGCCAGTCGATTTAGGAGCCTGTTGGTTTCATGACACTTTGATGAATCCTTTATTTGATTTAGTATTGGAAAATAATTTGCCAATATACTATGATGATTCGGAACATTATCTTTATACTAAAAATGGATTAATTACGCCAATGACAAAAATTCAAAGAGTCGAAGAAGAATTAGAACATTACATCGAAAGTCAATATTTTACCGATCTTAATAAACATGAAACTACTTTACATGAAATGTCAAATGAATATATTGAATATAGAAGAAAAATTCTAACAGATGAACAAATAAAATATGCTCCACAAGCACTTAGAATGCTTGAAAATTGGCATGGCTTATCATGGGATAAAATATCTGCGAAATATGCCATTACTGGTAGATCAACTGGTAGAAATGCTTTCGTTAAATGTGGTTATGACTCAGTCATTTCTATTGTTAAAAAACCAATTTTTCAAAAATCGATTCATCTTAATTCTATTGTGACGAAAATCAGTAATGATACTAAAAACAATGAAATAAAGGTCACAACAAATAATGGATTTACTTATATTGCGGATTATGCTATTATCGCCATACCATTAAGTGTCTTGAAATTAAAGCCTCCAGAAATTGGAGCAATTGAATTTAATCCACCTCTTCCTAAATCAGTATTAAACTCCATTAATTTAATGTCGTTCGGCGCTTTAGGTAAAGTTTTCTTGGAATTTGATACAGTTTTTTGGCCAGAAATTGAAAGATGGACATGTTTAGCAGAAAATGAAGATCAATTAGATGATAAATATATTATTGATCCATTCACTAGAAATTCTAGTGATGATTTGACACTTCCATCATCCTGGACTTATCCTTTATTTTTTGTAAATAATTATCTAATTCAAGGTACACCATCCTTAATAGTCGTCTCGCAAGAGCCCTTGACTCAAATATTTGAAAGTAATCCAGAAAAATCATGGGAATATATTTTACCAATGCTATCAATAGTTTGTTCTACATCAGAGGATAAAATACCAAAACCAACAAGATTGATTACTTCTAAGTGGACAACGAATCCATTTTCAAGAGGTTCTTTTTCTGCGTGTAAAATAGGCGATGATCCTTTTATAGCTGTTGATAGATTACAAACTGGAGAAGGTAACATAAGATTTGCTGGTGAACATACTGTAAATGAAGGAAATGGTTGTACTCATGGTGCTTGGGAGAGTGGTAAACGTGAAGCGGCTTTTATTATTGAGGACCTTAGATCACAACAGAGACTCTAGATTTTGGATAGATGAAGTTTATGGATCAAAAAATACTTATCGCTAACTGAAGTATGCCCGTCACTTATGTTTATAAATCTACGTATATCCTTTGTATATCATTATAGACCGGACAGTATTAAGTAAACAAAAGGTTCATTCATATCTATAAAAACAAATCATAAGCTAATAATTATAACTTTTTTTTTCCTTTTCCAATAGTCTAATTAGAGCAACAAAAATAAAATATAACTTTTTAATAAATGGTTAACTTTAGAAAGATTTTTCAATATTAATCATTGTTCAAGTAATATAGAATTATTCATCATCATAACCAATAACATCGCCGTATTCCCAACATCCTTTTCTAGCTGATCTTGCTAATGATTGTGCCTCTAATAATTTAGTTTGACTATTTTTTAAAGATGTCTCCCATCCAACAAGTTTCTCCTTAACAATACCCCAACCTTCTTCCACAACATATTTATTTAGAGAATCATTGGCATCTGAAGTAGCCTTTTTTGGATCATAGAGAGTAACACTTAAAGTATTTTGTGGTAGTTTGGCATCAATAGAAGCTACTAAAGTTCGACCCAAAATAACATCTTCCAAAAAGTATCGAGCATCAGTTAAATAATCTGTTGGCTCAGCTGGTGGGGGTTGAATTAAAGTTAAAACTGAGCCATGAGCTTGCTGTGGTAAAACACTTAAAGAAAATTGAGATGGTAATGGTCTTAAACTGTCTAATCTAACAGTTTCTGAATTTCCAAAATCAATATATAATATACTATATTTGTGTGATTGACGATCAGCATGTAAAATTCTTGCACGATACCAAGTTTTATCCTCGGAAAATTTTGCTGAAACTATATCACCAGTTCTTGGGGCATTTGATTTCGTAAATTGTGATGGATTTGTCGGCTGAGAGCCAGGATTGACAGCATTTGTGCTAACACCTTTGGCATGAAATTGTCTGAAAGACGACATAAATCCATCTAATTTAGCACTTTCATTATTTAAAATCTGAAACCATATTGAAGCTTCTTTGTCAATTTCGGTAATTATAACATCAAGATACTCTTTCTTACCAGTTGATGAAGCTGCTACTGGAACTGCAACTGCTTCTTCAGGTACATAATTTTTCCAGTGTCCTTTCTTTGCAGCTTTTGCTTCAAGTTCAGTATCGAATAAAACGTTACCAAAACGTGTTTGATCAGCTGAATATTCATGGACTTGGGCCCAACCTTGTGAAACTAAATAAATTGATAGTGGCTGTTTTGATTGTGGTAGATATAAATTACCAATAAATCCTCCAGATCTATCGATATTAAATACATCAATTGTAACATCACGTTGTAATGCTTTTTGATTAACGTAATCATAAGCTTGTTTGGAATATGGAGCATCTTGGCTGATTGGTTTTAAGCCACCAAGAACAAGTGTTAATCTTATTCCTTCACGAGGAACATAAAGTCTAAATCGCGATGGGTTTGAAACATATTCAACAATTGCTGGAATCTTAGATTGACGCTGTAAGGTATTCAAAAATGATTTTGCTCTTGATGCATTTTCTGAAGCATCCGCGGTACGTTCAGGTTCGGGTTTCTTTTTTGAATTAAATCCTTTATTAAGTTTAGCTGCTTCTGTTTCTTTTTCTAATAATAAATCCCAGATTGGCGATCTATCATCATCATCTTTTCTATGCTTTATCACATATGCATAACCAGCCTCTACTAATTGAAGGGCAATGTTTTTATCATTATAAGTTGCAGTAATTAAAGCACGTTCATCAAATTTGTCTTGCTTTGGTCTAATTGCGTTGATTGTAACATGGATATGTTTACCAATTAAACGTTTTCGTAAGTATTCTTTAACAATTGGTAAATATAACTCAGTAACCTCATCATTTTTACGTGGTCCACGAATTGATGCTAATTGAACAACATGTTCGGTGGTTGTATCTTTTGGAATGATTCCGATGGTGTCACCAGAAATGATTCTTGAAACAGAAGCTTCAAATGAACGGCCAGGTGTAATCAATTTATCGCTAGAAGATCCGGTAAATTTAGAAGTTTTGGAATCTTTCCAAATGAACAGTTTACCAACTTTTGCTTTACGCTCAGCAGAACGTAATTCAAGCATACCCTGAGATCCAACAAATTGACTGTGCCAATCAGATATTTCAGCCAGGCCTGATTCAACCAACTTTTGGGCAATGTTACCTGCTGGGTGGACAATATTGGAAATAGCAACACCAGTGGAAGAGTGGCCGATGATTGATACTTTGACACTTCTATTTAGCAAACGAGCTTCAACATACTTTTTAGCTGCGTCTCCATATGGTTCTGCTTCAATTTGGGCTGCCGCTGCTGCTGCATTTGTTTGTGTTGGCGATGACCTTGGAGCACGAATGCCAGCGATTAATACGTTTGCAACAGTTTGGTTATGTTCATCAGCTAAAATACGGACCTGCAATCGGTCACCATTGATGACTCTTTCGATTATAGCAGGAATTGGTTCAACTTTAGATTTTTTTTCCAACTCCTCGGAAATCTGAGAGTTGATATTAATTGTCGTCAAATTTTCACCCCACAGACCCAATTTCTCAGCCTTTGCCGTTTCTTCAGCATCCAATAAAGTTGTGTATTTAGCTTCCTCGGCTCTCCTTGAAGCATCGTCTCTTAATTTCACAGTTCCATGCTTTAAAGAATATTCAATTAGTGAATTAAAAATCGGAGCTGAAATATCACCATATTCCCTTGTTTGGCCCGATTGAGCCGTAATTTCGTATAAAACTTGGAAGTGGACAGTCTTACCAACTAATAATGTTCGAAGGAATTCCCTTGATTCAAAAGCGTATTGTTCTGCCGTTGATGAAGTTAAACGAGGGGCCGAGACATAAGCCAATGACAATTGTCTTTCCTGACTTTGGCTTGGGTTGGCAGAAACCAAAATAATGGTGTCACCCGACAAGACTGATTTGACTTTAGCAGACAGTTTTTTGGAAGACATAATTGAGAAGATTAGATTGATGTAAGTGAAAGATTTATCAATGAAGAATAATAGGAGGTGAAAGAAGAAAACAGAAAAGGACAGATTTAGTTATCACTTTTGGGTTTTAGTGAAATATCACGTGACATTATATTTCCTGAAAAATGTTTTTTAAGACATTATGAAATATCAACATGGTCAGATATAAAGCTCGCTATCTATTGTGTGATATAATCACTCCTCCAGACTCTTACACAAAATCATCTCAGTCCCCTTATACCATCCAAGTTCACAAGCCAATTTCTGAACTCTCTCACAAGTCAATCTTAAAGGCTGTAAGGTCGTCTCTGGCAATAAATCTAGGAGCTCATGGTGCTGGTTTATGTTCCAATATTTCGGTGAAATATATATCACCTTTAACGTCTACTGTGATAATACGAGTTTCTAGTGACCATTTCAGAATGCTGTGGTTTGCCTTGAGCATGATAACAGAATTAGAAGGTCGTGGCGTTATTATACGAGTTAAAAAAGTCAGCGGTACAATACGAAAATGTGAAGAGTTCGTGAAACAAGGAAACAAACAAATAGTCGAAGACTTAAAGGGTTGGGCACGGGAGGAACATCTGGATAATGAAATGGAAACAGATTAAGATAAATGATCGAAGTTGGTGGTTTTAAGGCTTACACAGGTGTTATTTATAGGTATTTCCCTATTATTAATATAGCTATCGGGAAGTCTTCTTGGAATTGACTGAAAAAAAGTGCTAAGTTTATAATTCTTAAAATGCAACTGAGTCCGGTTTCTCACAATTACAAGTAGTTGGTCAATAATAAATGGACTACAACTATATTAGATTGTTAACAGGATTATAGTATGCTCTTACAGTGTTATGTAATAGTCTTTATTTTCTTTTTTTGGAGCCTCCCTGTAAACCATATTCTGTTGCTTTGTCGATTTCACCTGCAGTTCTCTTCAAGCCAAAAAGATCATCCTTTTCGAATTGAACTGGCCCAGCTTCTCTTGCATTACTTGCTCCTTCTCCCATAATATCAAAACGATCATCTTTAACTAACTTATCATAACTTTTATCTTCATTGTCATCATTATTAATAGAAGGTCTGTAGATACTTCTTAGACCTTCTTGTGCAGAAAACAATGATTTATCATAAACCTGATCCTCATTATAACCTAATGGAGCACTAACTTGTGAAAATAATCTGGAATCAAATTGTGTTTCTCCATTATTTATTATACTTGGTTTCGCTATCCCTAAAGCTACCTTTTCTGAAATGTCACGATCTTGATCTCTAGCAAGAGCTTTTATACGACGTTCGGTGCCCATACGAGACATCCGTAATTCTTTCTGAGCTTCCTTACGTCTTTCACGATTTATTTCAGCGCGGCGATGGGCCGCTCTTTCTCTTTCATCATCACGGGGTGAGTTAGAACGAGAACGGGAACGAGACCTAGATATAGACCTAGAACTAGAATAAGAATGATAACGGTACGGAGAATTCGAACGTGAACGAGAATTGGAAGGAGACCTTGAAGATAAACGTCTTCTTGATCTTGAACGAGATATTGATTGTGGCCCGTCTTCAATTTCTCTTGTTGACGAAGATGCTGCTGAAACCATCCTTTCTTTCCTTACATTTTCTGCCATTTCTTGTAATCTCTTCTCTTTTTCTTCAGCTTCTCTCTCTGCCAACTTCTTTCTCATAATTGCCCTATCCCTAACTTCTTCCCTGGCCTGTCTATCAGCAATAAACAAAGCTTCTGCTAATTTTGCATGTTTATCATTTAATTGATGTTCTTGATGTTTACTCCCATTAGTAGCTAATCGTTTATCTACAGCAATTGTAAAACCTTTTTGATTCTTCCAATTAGATATTGCAGGAGGAATATACCAATCTTTTTGATCCTGTGCTGTCAATCTTCTAGGTGGTGAACGAAGAACTGGGGCTGGTGGAGATGGAGGACCAGCAGGAACCTTTGTATGTTTAAATTTTGGTGGCTCCATAGGGTCTTCTTGTACATCAACAATTTTTATTATGCGTTGTCGCGATGCCGGATTAGTGCTACTTCCACCCGTATTAGAACTTGGGGTATACCTTACATAAGTTGGCTCATTTTTGTTTTTCTTAAAATTTGTTGGCTTATTTTGTTGTACTTTATTATCAATAATAGCCTGTAATGCATTCATGGTTTTCTTTGTAGTTTGTTCAACTATTTCCTGTGATGGCCTCGCTAGGGATACTTCTTGACCACCAGGTCTATGCTTTAAAGGTATTAAATCAGTAAATGAAGATTGAACAATTCTTGCAGAACCATGTCCTTGTTTTGCAATAGTTTCATTTATATCATTTTTATCTCCTCTTAAAATTAAGTGGTTTGATTTATTAGTTGATATTTTCTTACCCATTCCAAGTGGATACTGTGCTAAAGGTATTTCAGGAAATGCACCACCGTCTGCAAAATCAAGTTCTGACCGTGGTTTCCAACCACTTCTCTTGCCATATGGTGGTGGACCCTGTCTTTTGGTGATTAGCTGCTGTTGCTGTTCGGTTGTGAGGTCATTAATTGATTTGAGTTGTATATTATTGGACTTCTTCTGCTGTGATGAGTAAGAATGCTTAGGTTTTGGCAGTAATGATGATATTGAAGACATTGTATGGTACATCGAATGTTAATATGGCAGAGTTGGTGAAGAAACAAAAATTATACTTCCGGGTAACTAAAGATATGATGAGTAATAGATTAATAATCTTCCAGGACAAAGTTGGGGCTGCAATTAGCTGCAATTAGCTGCAAGTGTCAATATTAATGCAGCTAAACCAATCCGTAAACTTTAATAAGGAAGAACGTGCAAAATAAACAATTAATTAACAATATTATGGATCTGCTGAGAAGACTTTCCAAAGTTTCCACCAAAAGATATTTTTGACAGCATGAGTCATTTCTTCCCACGGAAGCTGGACTTTGGAAAACGGAATAAGTACCTAGAGCCTTCGGACGCTTCCTCAATATCATCTCATTCTATAGCTATAAACAGAAATCGTAATACGTCAAATATTCCGGATCCTCGACCGATAGCAAGCTGGGAAGTTTTACAACTATCACCAACGATTTCATCATTCAATACGTCAAATTTCTCGACGGAGTTAAAAGACTCGAAGAATTCATCACAATTTGATGATGATGGTGATATATTTCACGATACAAATGATATTGATTTTATTAGTTTTGATGATTCATTGAATGGTCTGAATATAAATGAAAATAAAAATGGTAATGATAGTGAAAATGAACATGAAAATAATACATGTAGTGAAAAAAATGTATCTGCTAAAGCAGCCATAAAATCATTAAATGAAAAAAATGAACCCCATAAGGATGCCTGGGAAAATTACTTAAATTTTAGGAAAAAAAGTTTACCATCCGATGCAATTATATATGCACAAACAAGAAGGGAAGCCTGGTTACAATTTGTTAGATGCTATCAACCAGGTTTGAGCCCAGGAATGATGGGGTTATGGTCCGTAGCTTCTTTGATTTACTTACAAAAAGGTCATACTATTATAAATCCTGAATTTAGAGAAGAAATTAAGAGAAATAGAGGGTTAGCATCAAAGGGTTTAGAGTGTAAAAACATAACAATATTAGATTTAGAGGGTGTTTTAAGATCTCCATTGACTTGGCAAAAGGCAATGGATTATCCGGATACTGTCGTTTATGGTTATCAATTATCTTCATACGATTTCGGGGGCGGGCCTCCAAATTTTATACCTTTTCAAGGTCAATCATTAACAAAATTGCCATTTAAGGATAATTTATTTGACTCTGTAGCATCAAGTTCTTTATGGTATTTATTGAATAGACTTGAATGGGGTCAAACAATAAACGAAGTTTTCAGAGTTTTAAAACCAGGTGGTTATATTGAATTACTTGTATCGGATTTTTCAATTATAAACCCCGACCCCGACGATAAAAAATGGGTAGATCTGATTTATGGCAATGGCTTATCAAAAAGAGGTATGGATCAATATCCATCAAGAAAAATTGATAAACATTTAAAAGATGCTGGGTTTAAAAATATTAATAAAGCATGTGTTGCACTCCCAAGAGCTTCAAATTTAGGTGGATCAGCAAGTTATGTTACTGATTTTATGATCCAATTTTATTGGTTACAATTAGTAAATTTATATGGTCAATCATTTATGGGTGAACTAGAAAAAATTGAAGAATTCAAAAATTATTGTTTAAGATTATCAAGTATTAATGTCGATTGTGATCACCAATCAGAAGCAAACCACCGTGGGACGTTTAGAGATTCTGCTCCTTCGCAATATATAACTTTGATTTATGCTCAGAAGCCCTTATACTTATGATTGAGTCCTAAAACAATTACCTTCAGAAGCTAGCATTGGTACAGTAATAGTATATATGTTCATGACTTTTATTCAGGCTTAAAACTAACTATGGGTATATTGCAATCCCAAACTAATTTTTATCAATCTATCAAACTTATAATTAAGGTTAAAAGTTCGAAGTGTGCTATGCTTTTCCTTCTTAAAAATAAGGATGTATTCAGCTCTGTCACTCAACATTCCATAATATTATATTAACTACTTGTTAATTAGTAGGTATTTTATACTTGACCAGCCTTATTAAGCTTAGGTTCGTTAAGTTTTCACGAAACATTTATACAGATATTAATGTAGGCTTTCGATAACCTTTAGTAAACAAACAATTTTTCCACTCTGAATTCGCCATTTTGTAGAAAGGGTTTCGATACATGTACTCGAACCGAGTGGCTGCATGACCTGCTGTAGATAGAAGAGTTTACTATGTAGCCCAATTATAAGCCCCTTAGTACCGAGTGTTGAAGTCATTTCTACAAAATGGCGAATTCAGAGTGGAATAACTGTATGTATTGCAATTTTTCGTAATTGAATATGTCACTACTAAATTACTAACTAGGAATTTATTATATACACTATTATTCAGCTGGGTGCATATTAAGCTTACGCCTTTCTTTAATCCCCCATCTTTTCAAATATACTATAGCTATAGAATGGCATCTAGAACTCTGTTAAATGAGATTTTAGGAAATTGTGATTCTAAAAAGAAGTTGCAGCCAGCTAAACGGATTGAAATAAGTATTCTGCCTAAACGTACATGTAGCTTCTCAATTCCCAAAGTAGGCAAATGCTTAATATCGGCTCTTCGGCTGTGCGGTTCCAACTACAGAAATATGGCAATGACTCTTCTGGTGTAACACCTTATCGAAGGGGAGAGCAAATTTTGAGAGTTTAGAACCTCTCCTAACGGCAGAGAAAAAAGGAGTCACTATACGTTTCTAGATAATACTTCTGGAAGAGTTCTTTGATAAAATTCACAGTGTCTCATATCACCTTTTTCACCGGACCTGTATATATACATGTATACATTTGGCCCATTTGGAATCTCTCAAAAAAGTGCATCAAAAGACAGGAACTGCAATCATGATCTTTCAGCATGGTGTATATAAAAGGACTTAATGTTTATTCCTCTTTCAAAATATTGGGCCTCATGGATCGGGTGACTTCATTCTTCGCAGAAGTTCGTACGTCCAGTGACAAAATCGACAACCGTTTAGCGCCAACACTAAATATTGAACTTAAAATGTCACTTAGTGGGTATATAAGACCCACTATGATAATCTAGAATTCGCGGACCATTTTAAAAACAGTTTAAGGTTTGTAGAGTACTCAACAGATGGTTATAATAATACATGTATCGATATTTTTATTTAGAGTGGTTGGACTTAAACCTTAATCACTTTTTGCTATTCGAAGTATGAATGAGTTGGCTGAATACAGAGAAAAGGTAATATCTTGTCCATTTTGTGGGATCAGGTATCCCTTCCCTGAAAAGATTTCACAACGTTACAAATCCATTGATATCGATAATGTAGACCAAGATTGCAGGGGTCTATGCACATAATAAGAGAACTTTCAATTGATTAATAGTTTCATTCAACTTTGAACTTTTCACCAGCTGAGGATGTTATGTTGTAAATGACGTAGCGCATTGCCGTTAAAAAATAATTTTATTATGGAGAGGTGTACCGGTATAGAAAAAAATAGGAAAAGTCTGCAATTTATAAAAGTAATGGGTAGTATATATATGCATATGCATAGTCCATAAACCTATAATTTGTTACAATTATTTTGTAGAAAGGATTTAGTCCCATGTACCTGAACCAAGTGACTGCATGACCTGCTGTAGATAGAGGAGTTTACTATTTAACCCTATTCGAAGCCCCGTATTACCGAGTGTCGACATTTTTACAATGGTGAATTCAGAGTGTACCTTCTTCCTATGCATAATTTGGTAGTAGGCATTTATCTATGCGTTTATGTGATAATTTTTTGGTTTTTCTTATTTCACCGCATTTGACACTATATATAAAGAAGACGAAAGAAAGAAATACCAAGCTAAAAGATCTGGAGATATAATTTTCTAAATGAATACTTGGTTTTTAATTGCCTCCGCTGTGTTTGCGATTGAATTTTGAGTTAATGTCAAATAAACTTATAATTACAACTAGGTGTTGAAGCTTTGACGTCTAGTATAATTGTAATATTTTCTGTGCAAAAGTAAGATTAAAGTAAAAGTTATACGTGTTAGAAGATATTCAGTATACCGATTGGTAACACTGTGTTAATATACGAGTATATTATTAAACAATTAAGGACTGATATCGATTTTTGGTGATCTTAAAGCGATATCAAGAATTACAACTAATTATAAAACTAAAGACTGAAGAAATTAAGAAAGCAAATACAAGCTGCTTGTGTGTCAAGAAAGACTTACCCTAAATTCATCTAATAAAGTAACGTTAAATTTTCAGAAGATCATGATGAATGCATAGATGACGTTTTAGTTGCAGCTATTATCACTTCTAACGAAGATAATTATAAAATGAATATGTTGTGAGTTCTATAGATATAGCTATGCATAACACAACTTATAAGAATATTTTAGAATAGTATGTAAATATAAATAAAATTGAAAATTGCATACATGTAAACAAACAAAAATAAAAATGAATGGCTGACAATCAATTTCAAACTATTATTATTTGAAATATAATGTGGTAACCTTTTTAACTTATAGATTCCAGCTTTTTGTATTAGCTCAAAAAGTTCAATTCATAACATAACTTATGAATTCATTTTATTTCATTACTAATGCTTATACCTCGAACTTCTATACTATATAGTTTCTCCAGTTCATATTTTTTTGTACGCAACAATTGAACCATAGTGCTACTTAGCGCCAGGGTTAACAGTGATCATAAGCTTTAATACTATTCACACAATTGAAACCTATCCTTTATGTAAGTTTGTAAGTTTGCAAGTGTGTCAGAAGATTAAATGAGATCAAGAAATAGAAAATATAAGTTTCATATACTGAATTATAACCCTGGTTGGTCTGGTATTATTAAAGATTCCAGCTGAGAAAAAATATTCTTTGCCGTTTTGTCTATTATTAGTAATAAAACAAGAGAAAAAGTTTATGAAACTAAATTAAAAGCATAAGCTCCTTAACCAAACCTTTATAAACTTATATATAGCCACAAAAACAAATCAACTCCAATTGAAGTCATTGCAACGAACATATAGCAGCTCCCCAAAATGATTTCGAGAGAATACAGATGTAGGGATTAAAAATTTATGAATATCGATCGATGAGATAGAAATTCTAGTTCCCTCAACAACCTTTTTAAAATAGAAAATATTCTGTTCCAAACTAACTCATCAATGCATTGCCTATAAGGCATCACTAACGTTATGATGAGTATGAGCTGTAAAGAAAAAACAAATCCCAAATAAAACCAAAGAATCTATAGATCAAAGAACTAATAGCTTTCCAAAGTACAAGTTAGGTGAATCTAAGTTAATTGCAATTATTTCGATAACTCATATAGATTATAATTGTAGCTAGGTATACATGTATACCGCTTACAATTTATATCATCACACTTTGGCTACTAATATAGGAGTTTATACTGCTACCAATATTACATTAAAAGTTGGTAATAATATCTCTAATATTAATAGTACATGAATGGGTAGACACACTCGATGGAGAAGGAATACTTCCTCTACTTACCACCATAACTACAATTGATATTTTAAATCGACCTTAGAATACTATTACCAATGTAACTATTCCTCAAGGAAATTAAGAGTATTTACCTTTAAAAGGGTCATGAAGACTCTAAATTAAACAATTTATTTACACAAGTACCAAAGAATCATGGGTAAAGAAAGCTTTACAAGAAAACATACCGGTATCTATGATTTCTTCTCATGCATTATTTTGTATTAAAGGTGCGAATATTTACACCAGACTATCAAATCTTATTTCAAGAAAAACAATCTTGTTAAAAAAAATAGCGCTATGTATCTCACTAGTAGCTAGTGCTTCTCTTTTTTGAAACTGATATTTTCGATATTCTTTTTCTATAAATACTATATTTATAACAATCATAAAATTGTGAAAATAAAAAGATTTTTATTGTATGGTAAAAACAAATCTGAACTTTTTCCCAAAAATATTTAGCGGCGCTCGGTTTCGATCCGAGGACATCAGGGTTATGAGCCCTGCGCGCTTCCGCTGCGCCACGCCGCTAGTTGATGTGAGGTGTAAAGTAAGCTACTAATCACTTAATAGCTTACAATAGATTGGAAAATATATGAAAAGTTAAAAAAAAAAAACTGGCGGAATCAGATACAGACGACGATCTAAACAGGAAAAATGTATTAAAGCTACTCCCCCCCCCCCCCTCTTTAAAAGTGGGATTTATCTTATGTTTATATGGATAAATCCAAAAGCTATTAATATAAAAGTCTTAGAAGTAATAAAGAGATACAATGTATCCCAGCATTGAGGTAATGAGCTCAAGGGCATGTGTTTCCGAACCAATATAAAAATGCATCCAAGAAATGTTAAATCTACTCGCGAAATGATAACCAAAGGAACAACCAAAATAATGACGATGTCATGATTGCTCCTTTACATGAAGTGCGAAGGAACTAACCTTACTCCAAGGGCAGGCCTTCTTGGTCTATGGCTTTAGTTACAATTGTGTTTGAAAATAAGAAGAATAGAAAAAGAGGTTTTTATTTCACTATATGTAGTAGAGATTTCCTCAGAATTTACATAGTTTTTAGTTATATAATTTGATTGGAAAATATATGAAAAGTTAAAAAAAAAATAACTTAGTGATACTTAAAGAAGAAACTAGAAATACATGACAAATCGCCCTATTCATATCCATTTATTATTCAACACTTCAGCATTCATGCATTCTCAGATTTGCTTCTACTTTTGTAAGAGGGCTAACTAGTTCCTTTACAAATAAGAATCCCTCCCTCTAGCGGGACAGCAGTGGCCGATGCTCCTTTGGATAATGTTGAATATCACCGGCAAGTCGCATCCACTCTTCATTTTTAAAGAGACATGGCAGGTTTTTAGAAAAGGGAGTCCTGATTTTTGAACCTATGAATATTAACGAATTAGGAATTGATATTACCAGAAGTTGCCAGAATGATCGGAAAAAGCACGTGGTCGCCATTCATATAATTAAGTGACATCACTTGCCCGGGCCCGGAAAGCCGTCGAAGCCACTGGAAGACCCGAGAAGGTTCGGATACGCAGAACTAATGAGGCCCGGAGAAAAAGACCCGTTTCGGTTGCTCTCGTCTGATACCAAAAATCGGAAACTGATAGAACCTTCTGTGAAAAATTTGGATATATAAGAATGAAAATTTCCCAACCCAATTTTTTCTTTTCATATACTCCTCTTTATTTAATAATTACATATTACACATAATGAGCAAATCTGTCGGTATTGATCTAGGAACAACATACTCTTGTGTTGCACATTTCTCCAATGATCGAGTTGAGATCATTGCCAATGACCAAGGTAACAGAACTACTCCTTCTTTTGTTGCTTTCACAGATTCAGAACGTCTTATTGGTGATGCTGCTAAGAATCAAGCTGCTATGAACCCTTCAAACACTGTCTTCGATGCTAAGCGTTTGATTGGTAGAAAATTCACTGATGCTGAGGTCCAGGGTGATGTTAAACATTTCCCTTTCAAGGTTGTCGATAAAGCTGGTAAGCCACAAGTTCAAGTTGAATTTAAAGGTGAAACAAAGGTCTTTTCACCTGAAGAAATCTCTTCCATGATTTTGACAAAGATGAAGGAAACTGCTGAAAACTTTTTAGGAGGTAAGGTTACCGATGCTGTTATTACCGTTCCAGCCTACTTCAACGATTCTCAACGTCAAGCTACAAAGGATGCTGGTTTAATTGCAGGTGTTAACGTTTTACGTATTATCAATGAGCCTACTGCTGCTGCCATTGCTTATGGTTTAGACAAGAAGGATGAAGGTGAAAAGAATGTCTTAATTTTCGATTTAGGTGGTGGTACTTTTGATGTTTCTTTATTGTCTATTGAAGATGGTATCTTTGAAGTTAAGGCAACTGCTGGTGATACACATTTAGGTGGTGAAGATTTTGATCACAGGTTGGTCACCCATTTCGTTAACGAATTCAAGAGAAAACACAAAAAGGATTTGAGTTCAAACCAAAGAGCTCTTAGAAGATTAAGAACTGCTTGTGAACGTGCAAAGAGAACTTTATCATCTTCTGCTCAAACATCTGTTGAGATTGATTCTTTATTTGAAGGTATTGATTTCTATACTTCAATTACCAGAGCTAGATTTGAAGAATTATGTCAAGACTTGTTCAGATCTACTTTAGATCCTGTTGAAAAAGTCTTAAGAGATTCCAAGATTGATAAATCGTCTGTTGATGAAATTGTCCTCGTTGGTGGGTCCACTCGTATTCCTAAGGTTCAAAAATTAGTTTCTGATTTCTTTAATGGCAAGGAACCAAATAGATCAATCAACCCTGATGAAGCTGTTGCCTATGGTGCCGCCGTCCAAGCTGCTATCTTAACTGGTGATACTTCTTCTAAGACACAAGACTTATTACTTTTAGATGTCGCTCCATTGTCTTTAGGTATTGAAACTGCTGGTGGTGTCATGACCAAATTGATTCCAAGAAACAGTACCATTCCAACCAAGAAGTCTGAAACTTTCTCTACATATGCTGATAACCAACCTGGTGTCTTGATTCAAGTTTTTGAAGGTGAACGTGCCAGAACAAAGGATAACAACTTATTAGGTAAATTTGAGCTTTCAGGTATTCCTCCAGCACCACGTGGTGTTCCACAAATTGAAGTCACTTTTGATATTGATGCCAATGGTATCTTGAATGTCAGTGCCGTCGAAAAGGGTACAGGTAAATCCAACAAGATTACAATTACCAATGATAAGGGCCGTTTGTCCAAGGAAGATATTGAGCGTATGGTTTCAGAAGCTGAGAAATACAAAGAGGAAGATGACAAAGAAGCTTCTCGTATTGCTGCTAAGAATGCTTTGGAATCGTTCTCTTACTCATTAAAGAGTACATTATCTGAAGAGAAATTCAAAGAGAAGGTCACTGAAGAAGACAGAACCAAATTGGAAAAGGAAATTGAAGAGACCATTTCTTGGTTAGATGATAACCAAACTGCTGCTACTGAAGAGTTTGAAGCTAAACAAAAGGAATTAGAAGGAATTGCTAACCCAATAATGATGAAGTTCTATCAAGATGGTGGTGCTCCAGCTGGTGGTATGCCAGGTGGTGCCGGATTCCCAGGTGGCGCTCCAGGTGGATTCCCAGGTGCCGGTGCCGGTGCTCCAGGTAATGATGGACCAACTGTTGAAGAAGTCGATTAAATGTTTTATGACTAGATTCTATTATTGTACTAAAAGAAAGATTTATTTAGGAGAAGAAGGTTATCTATTTTAAGTAGTTCTTTTTTAAATGTTTTTAATTTCATGTTTGTTTGTGTTTATGGGTTATATAATTAGATTATGTATCATTAAAGGATTTTAATGGCATAGAATAATATAATTGAACTGTATTTAATTTATTATCAATGTAAAATTTTACGTAGCTCTATTATGTTGTGACAATAAATTGTGTTAACAATGAAAGAGCACGTGTTTGGTAGGCCCTATGACCCGACATGTGCTGCAGCAGAACGACCTGAAGGTGTACCCGAAAAATGACATCTTGTCTCCACTCTTAAGTTTAGTAGAAGGAGACTTCCAGACCCACAAATTTTACCAAATGTTTTCCCAGCCCTTGTCGCCCCCCTCCAATATCACGCCTGATCACCCTTCCACCATGCCTGTAGGTATACAGTTGGGCCGCCACACTCCCCTGTCTACTCCAGCCACCTCGGGAACCACCCTAGGAACCTCCTCAGGCTCACTCCCCGGACACAAGAGACACAATCATTCTCCATACCCCATTCCATCAACCAGCTCCAACCATAACAGCGCCAGCTCGGGTGCTCGTTTACGCAGGTTGTCCTCCGAAGCAATGAATACTGCTGTTTCCTCCTCGGCTCCAGCTGTTCCCGTGAACGGCCTACTATCAACCTCCTCGCCAATGGGCATCGCCGCCGCCGCCGCCGTAACTCCAGAACGAATCGCTTCTTTGCTAGCTGCCCAAGGCCCTTTGGCTATCAGACATATCACAAGTCATCTGGCTATGACCATCCCAGGTTTTGCTAATCTGTCTCTCTCCAAACAACGCAGGCTTATCATTGCAGCCCTCGAGACTGGAGATCCCGAACACGCTATTTCTTTTGAAAAAGTCGGGTGGGGCCAGTGGGCCGCCAAGAGAGGCTCCGTTATGAAAAGTAACGGACTTACAAATGGGACTGAAAATGGAAATACTCGACTTCAAAATTCTCTCAATATCCGTAGAGAGAGTATCACCAATCCTAAAAATGATCCGCATAACACTCGCGTTCCATTCTCTCCAAATTTCAGATCGGCTCTGGCAACGCGTTCTTCAGAATCTGCAATAGATGACGACAGCAGCGATATTGATGAGAATGAAGATGAAGACTCGGATATAGACCTTGCTGATGATGATATGATGTTTCACAATAAACCTTTGCGACGGAAACGAGTTAACTCTCAAAAAGACAGACAGACACCAAGTATATCCTTTCCCAATAATAATAAGCCGGAATTTTCTTCGTCGGTTCCAGTTACTTCCAATATAAGTTTTCCATATTTCACTGATGAGATCAAAAATTATAACTTCAACTATGGTTATTATAGTAGCCATACTTCCGATATTAGAAACAGTCCAAATGTTTGTCATCCCCCCCAAAATTCCTTCTTAAGAACAAATTCTTCGTCCCATCATTCTGATACTGATGAAGAAGATTGGCAATCCATTGGTGCCGAATCCCTAAGAAAATCATCTGGAATAAGTACTCCAAATATCGGTTCCGTTACTGATCGTGGAATTGCAAGTATAGAAACAATATTAAACAAAACAACATCTAGAGCTCCATCGTTTTCTGCAACTTCCCTTACATCTAGTTCCAATGGTTTCAATACCGACTCGTTTAATCATTTAAAAGCAATAAATGGTCAGATTAATATCAACATTAATCAAAGTCAAAATGAAAATGAAAATGAAACTATTAATGGTAATAATAATGTTGGAGATGCATTATCAAGAGAACAAGAAGCCATATATGCTCTGGTTAACTTGAAGAGTTTGTGATTTTAGTCTTGCGATAGTACTTGACTTGAATATGCTGACAATATACCATTTGATTTATAGGTGTTTCTCTTTTTTTTTTTTGGTCTTTATTGTTTTTCTTTATTTTTATTTTTTTCTCGGTCCTTGAATTATGTTTCTCTCTTCCTTTATATAGATATATATTATATATATAATTCATGATAGTCGGTGGTGAATTTCATTATTATGGACTTTGACTTGAATTTTTTCTATGATGAATAATATTGATTCTGTTTTCTTTCATAATGGAGTATTAAAGTAAAGAAAGAAAAGATTAGGTTTCTAACATATGGAAAATTTATCTCCTACAAGGTTTAAATTAAATGACATCAAATATACGAAATATTTGTAGTTGTGCTGTAAATTGCTATGACTATGCGTTTTTACGAAGTTTATAATTTTAACTGGAGATTTAATATGAGTTATGATCTATATTTCATGAGATATTTTGTGTGTATAATGGTTTGTATTACAATACTAGCGCTAGTGGAAATCCTACGATTATGTTTTCTTATAACAATGGAAAAGATATGATTAAAAACTATTAAAACTACATATGCTAATATATAAGTTACGGTAATTATGAACCGTTATTGCCAATTTTTCAAATCGCGATCGTGTGTGTGAAATGACCTATACAAAACTTTGATTAGTACGTATGAATAAAGTCTGTTTTATAATCTTTCTTCTAAGTAGCTATTATCAGCAAATTATTCTCAACACAGATGATTAAGACAGGGATAACTGTTTTATAAATTCTTTTCATCATTCTAGCTATTCGAAGAATATATTTCAAATTTTACTTACATTTTTGTTGGAAGACATAATATAACTGAGAGAAAGTATCGAAAAAGTAAAAATTTTTATAGTGTTGAAGCCCTAATTATAATTGAGCTTAGGGTTGTCCCTTATGTATTCTAAAAAGACAAAGAAACCTTAAGTTTATATTGGTTTAAAGGAAATGTTAATCATCAACAATATTACAAGTAACATTATATATATTTAAAGGGATAGAACATATATATTATATGTATAGCGGTTATACAGATATCATATACGCAAGTTTTTCAGCATACCTGATGTTGTAGTATAGCACAATAAGGCATTGAGGACTATTTAATTGTCATTTATTTTCCTAATGATGGGAAATTAGCATCGTCGTTAGATGGAGTTGCTTGAGATGGGCGTGATTGACGGTCACCTCTTCTTCCGCCTCGTCCGCCTCTGAAACCACCACGGTCTCCTCGTCCACCTCTACTAGATTCATGAGCAAACCTGGCATCAAAATCGAGGTAAACTTTTTCCTTCTTAGTCTTTTTGTGAGAAACTTTTTCATGCTTATTACCAGCAAAGTATTCTCCTTGAACTTTCTTGACGACCTCAGCCTTGTTGGCCCAGTCTTCATCACCATCATTAGCTTGACGGGTAGGTCCAGTTGATAGGCCTTCCCTCTTAACAGATAATTCGGCCAAGTACTCTTCCAAAGATTTTGCCTTCTCGACAGGTTCAGCAACTTCAGCAGCATCCGCTTCCAATTCAGCTTGGGCAATTTCTTCGCCAGCAACTTCCTCCTCTAATTCTTGATTGTCATCACCCCAACCTTTTTTGGTTTTCTTCTCAGTGTCAACTTTTCCTGTTTGTGATCTACGGTCTGGACGTTCACTTCTCTTTGGTTTGCCAGATCTTGCTGGAGCAGTACCCTCAGTAGATTTTTCACGATTATTTTGACGTCCAGTGTTGGATCTGAAAGCTGCTTCATTGCCAGTTGTTCTTGTACGGTTTTTTGACTGAGGTTTTCCGGAAGCGGGGTTGGAGTCCACCTTCTTTGTATGTGTGTTTTTCTTGACAATCTCCTTTGGTAGAGCAGCTGGTGTAGAGTCGTCTTCAACGTCGTTGCCTTTATATAAATGTTAATCCACTATTCAAAAGTAAATAAATATTATCGACATTTACAAATAATGTCGTTCACCCGAGAATCAAACTGAGCAACTTTTCAGCGATGATCCTGCTCCAAAGCCCAAAAATAAATTCATACCCAAAAGTGCAAACAAGTTCTAGAATGAATCAGTTAGTTTCAATTACCATAATAATGATGTAGCATAGAATGTAGAGGATAATTGACCTAATTATTTCGAATGATTTTTTGATCATCTGACGAAATTCAATGAGATCATCATATTTCAATCGTAGACACAAATCTATAATTGAATCAAGAACGCCAACACGGTTATCCAAACCCTCAATTAAAATCCCAAACTTACCTTATTGGCAGACATTGCTTTAGTATTCCCTTTTATTTATGAAGTGTTTTGCAAAGTATAGATAAAATGGAAAAAAGATGTTAGATTTTTTTCTCCTTCGATGTTGGATTACCCGGATCAATTCAAGCATAATTTGTGAGTGGTGTTCTGAAATATACTCTAGTTAGGTATTCTTGAGTATCGGATTTGTACCTTACATTAGCAGTCACACTTTTTTTTAGTAATGAAATTCTGAAAATCAAAACTTTTGTTAATTATATATAATGTAGTAAATGTACTTTACTTGTATCATCCTGTAAGCCTTATATATATAAGTATATATAACTATACACTATAATGCTGTTGTATCATGCTTCAACCGCTTCTTTATCCTTTATAAAAACGTCTCTGGTTCGAACCAAAAAGTATTTAATTGCAATTTGTAAATCATTTGAAATTTTCTTGTCTAATACCCGGAGCAGTAAATCGTAAATAATTGTAGCATTATAAGCAAAGTCTTCTGTTGCTAGTAAGGAGTACCCTTTTAACATTTCTGATAAAACCGGTCGCCAAGTTGATAAATGTTTTTTATTCTCTATGGTTGAATCATCTAATCCAACATACTTATTGACCACATCGACACATAATGGAATTAAATGTGTTTGGATCAAATCCTGATATTCTGTGGTCAGGGTCCTATTTGGATCACTATAAATCTTAAACATTAGTTTGATGTATACTGCAGCCGCTGTCGTTTCTTGCTTTAAGAGATTTGGAAGCTGTTTCATAAATCCTTGCTGCCATAATCGGATTCTTAACTCTCTATCTTCATTAAATCTCTGTGCAAATATAAAACTCTTTTCAAGATACCCAGATAATCGTAAGAGCTCTTCCATTGGTACTAAAGAATAGAATTTCAAATCGCTAATCAACTCACCAACTGTTTCAATCATCAGAAGCTGTAGGACACATTTAACGATAATGACGTTATGCGAAATCTTATGTGAGATTGTGTCTGTGTCTGTAGATAGCGAACCATCCTGATAAATATCCCTTCGTAATTCTTTTTCATTTTCGTCTTCGATTTCTTTATCACCCAATTTCTTATCTTTAATACCTTCCGGTACAGTTGAGTCGATGTCTTCCGTGTTTTTTAAAAACAGTTCGTAAGGTGAAGTATTATCAAATAGAGTCTCAAAACAGCTTATAACTCTGTTCCATTGATTATCATCAAATCTTGACATGCTTTCAATAATCATCTGTTGAAAGCAAGCTCGCCCAACTCTAGCGATGGTATCATTCTCTTGACAAATACAGATAATAATCAAGTCTAGAAATCCATCTAGCATTTGACCTAATATATCAAAATAATACCCAAATAATTTAATAATATTTTTGGTGGCCTGAATAAGAGTGGTAGATAACCAAATGGATAAATCATCGGGATTGCTAAATTGTTTATTTTCACCTTCCTTTGATTTCAGGACGGAAAGCATTTCAAACAGGATCTTTTCACATATTTGTTTCCAAAAAGCAAATTCAAATGCGCTGCCATATTGCGTAAGAATATCAAATAAGTATTTCAGAGCTCGAGATCTAACTTCAAGATCATCAGCTGTCATTAAGACATCCCGTAATCCAGTTAGAACTGGTAACCATAGTTTATTAAATGCCTCCTCTTCCAGATTCAAAGGAGGAGTATCAGTAGGTTCAGTTTCACCGGTGCCGCCCGTAAATTGAAGATCAAGATCACCAAATTTGGTGACCATCCCATGTAGAGTTTCCAAACTATGAAGACTAAGTTTAGGAAAGTTTTTATTTTTCGTTAATTCGGCGAAACAATGAACAAGATCCGTAAAATAGTCTTGTGAATAGACCTCCTTCGCGTACTTATCATAAATGTTATAAACAAGATCAAAACTGTTTCTCACAATTACCTCATTAGCATCTTTTGCTCCCACTGCCAAAGCTCCAAGTAATGTTTTCCAACCTGATTTGATCGAAGATGCCTTGGTCAGTAACATATTACTAAGACATTCTAACACTAACTCCTTTGCCGACTGAGAGGAATTATGAATCATAACATATTGAAAAGGTCCCAGAAACTCTTTTTGAAACTTAAAATGAGGAAGTTCACCTATCTCAAAAAATCTTACAGATAGTTGGCGCAAAGAATCTAAAGCGAAAAAGAAAACATTCTTATTAGGATTGCAACAGGCTTGGTTAAATTGCTCTCCCATCACAGCCCAAAGATTCGACCATTGTACTCTAATACGATCCATGTTGTAATAACAGATGTAAACCATCTTCTGTAATGAAAACATACGGGGATTCTCTGTCTTAGGATCCGAAGAATCGATTTCGTCTGAAGATACCTTAGTTAGTCCTTTTACAAAATCCACAATTGCATCTCCTGATAACTTCGAGCTCTCGGTAAATATCTTGTCCATGGCAACAACAATGTCTGTTTGTTTGACTGCCTCTGATATTTCTGGATCAAAGTTCTGTCCCATAACTTGTTGTGAATAATATGTAGATGTGCTATTGCTTCTTGCTTTTGGTCCAAATATATAGTTGAAACTGAAAGGATTTGAGGTGGGAGAGACAGAAGGATCCTTGTCTGGGCTTGCAATTTTAGCATTTGTTAAATCAGGTATAACACCTGCTTCAATCCCAGAGCTAATTAACTGGAATCGTTCTAATTGTGAAACACATATTAAAACGTCATACCAAGACGATTTTAGATAGTTTCCTTCAGACTGTGCAATGTCCAGTAACATTATGATAGCTTTGATGTTCTTTCCCCTTATCTCACTGAATTTTGTTAAGCTTGTAAAGCGAGCAAGTGTACCTACGAATGAAGTTCTTGCAAGCTCGATATCAAAAAAACACGCGATCCTGATTGAATTTTTAACTCCTTCAAGAGATGTTATTACAACATCTTGACTATCATAATCCTGAAATGAGCTAGTAACCCCAGCTAAAAATGACATCCATTGAGATTCAAAAATAGACTTAACATGTTCAATGTGAGATGCATAATAAAAAACTGTTTTGTCGGCTGTTTTTTCAGCTCTACTTCTCCTACTGAAACTTCGCACTAATTTTTCGGTCTTGGATGACATTTCTCTAGACGCCATCATATAAGCCTCCTTTTGTATATCTCGTGATGAGAATGGGAGGAATTTGGTAGTTGAATTATTGCTTGGATGAGGATCCCCAGATACAATTGCTGCTTGTTGTTCGGATTGCAATTTAATTTCATTGCTTTGAATATCCTCGAAGATATCTATTAATAATTGCTTCGGTAGATCCTGATTGTCATTTATACCCCTATTATTTTTAATGAACTCTTCTTGTGTCATTCTATTTTTCACCTGAGGGCTATGTTGATCGGTGTTTAACATGATAACAGAATAGGCCAGAACATAGGCCGTATCGGCATTTGCAAAAACATCTGGATTTCCTGAAACAAACCGTTCTGCAAATTTCAGCATGAATCTATCAATTTGTTGGGACTCGCCTGGTAATCTAAACGGTTGCAAGAACTTTCTCAGTGCATCTACAAAAGTCATAGAAGAAAATTCCATCATATCAGCTAAAGCATGCATGATTGCAACATTTTTTTCTTGTTTTCCTCCTAAATATTCACCAATTACCGCCTTGTCTAATCCCTCTGCTGTTAGTAAAAACTTTGCAATATCGAAAGGTTTATCAGAGTTGATAAAACCTCGTTCTATTAAAAACTCTATTCCTTTTTTTGGATTAAAATTGAATTGTTTAAGACCTTCAGAAAGAGCATTTTTTCTAAGCTTGACGGATTCAAATTGCGTAGGGTCATCTACACTGAGTGTGCTTTCATGGAGTGAGACGTTAGAATAACTATAGACATGTGCTGATAGTGATAAATTAGATCTATTGTTATGGGCATGTGCTTTACCATTAGAGGATTGCGGTATAGTGTCTGGAAGAGTGTTTGGTGTTTCTACTGTGACCCGCTTTTGTGACCAACTGTATAAAGATCTTAAAATATCTACTAGACATTGAAGAGATTCGATCTTTAGTGAGTATTCAACCGGGAAAAGATCAGAATGATATTGCGCAATGGCGTGTGTTGCATGTGTTATAGCAACGGAAGGCAATGATGATGGATTATAAGTAGATAATGGTCGCTTTAAACTTTCAAGGTAATTGGCTTCTTGGGTATGCGTCATTCGAACATATGTAGTTGCTTGTTTCGTAAGGATACCAATTATACGTTCTAATATGTTTTCTGTAGATTTATCACAATCATAATTAAGATATATTTCTACCAATGCCCTTGGATCATAACATAATCTTCGAATGACCGATAAAAGATATTGTTTTTGATGTGCAGTAGAAGTTTTCATTTCAGCAATTGGGAAATATATTTCTCTGAAAAATACTTCTATCTCTCTTTTAAATTGCCCTCTCATATTACTGACTACCAACCAAAAAATTTCGATAGATAATTCGAAAATGGGAGGAATACTACTTGTTGCATTTCTGGATAAAGCCAAGCAGAGATATTGATTGATTGCTTCACTAAATAGTGTTTCATCTTTTGCCAATAGTGATTTTATAACAACTTTCGGTGATATGAAAACAGACATGTGAGTTTTTAGTATTGTATGAACCATATGAAGTGATAAAAGTTTAGATCTCATTGAATGTGATTTCATATCCCAAACTTCATTATCTAATGCTTTAATAGATAATTTACACATTGTTCTGAAGACCAAGAAAGCATCTTTGACACATAAATCTTCTTCTTCTTCATTTTCAACGTTGATTTTTTCTTCGTCGATTTCTTTTATATCTTCAAAATTTCTGAGTGTCATTTTCCCCTTTCCGTTCGCTTCGGATGATATATTTATACTAGATTCCGATTTTGCTGGATAATGTGCGAATGATAACTCGGAGGCGCTATACATTCCAGTACTTGCGTGAGGAAAATGGCCATCTTTTCTATTGCTGATTGTTTTCACTCTATCAAAGACTGTATTTATAATTTGTGATAGACTTGCTTGGGCAGTAATTTGATTTTCAATTGAAAAGGAAAGAATGAAAACATTATAAATCTGCCGAATTGCTTTAAGTAAGGTGGCACCATGACAGATAACGGTTTCATTTAAAACACCCGCCATTAAGGCTTTGACCACCTGTAGTTCCACATGTTCATCACATCCTTCTCCAGTGAAGCATGTGCTGACAGCATCAATAACTTTATCAATTACATCTACTTTAGGAGGGAAAGATTCTTCTGAGTTTTCAATTGAATGATCCTCTGATAGTTCAAAATAATAAAAGGATGAAAATAGTTTACTAATACAATCCAGCGCAATAACTTTCAGTTGATTGCTGTTAGTTTGACAGGCCAGTTGCAAGGGCTCGTAGATGACAGTTGGGGGAGGTAATATGCCTTTGGCCAATTGTTCTAGTGATAAAAGAAAGAACTGTTAATATACTGAATAATTATCTACCGAAATGTCACTTACCTAAAGCTTTCTTAGAAGATGTTTGAAGAGGGATATTTTTCTTCGCCTCTTTACTTTTGTTTATATTTTCCAGCGCCTTTTTAACAAAAACCACCGAAACTAGATTAGCATTAACTGAACCTAATGTAGCCGTTGATAAAGAGGAAAAACCCCGGGGTTTATCTGTGAGATTACTGTTTGAAATGGATGTTTGTTTAGTAGAGTCCTGTTCTGCATCATTCGATATCTCGTTGCTGGGCTGGCCTACCGACTCGTTCTCATCTTGGTCTGCATTAATGAATATATTAAATGTCGTAGGTGATTCCGAGTTTTCATGGTCTGTAGCGTGTTCGCAATTTGGCATAACAGGCTCTGAGCTAATTATTGAATCGGGTGTTGCACTATTAGAATCATGATTTTCAAGTCCATGAACAGTGTCGATAATAGTTTGTCCTTTCAACCCAGAATCTGGGGTTCTTGGTAATGAATCGGTAGTGTCTGGAGATACAATGTTCCTTGGCATTTGAGGATCTGGCGTATTTGGTGGTTGGGTCTCATCTTTTTGTGTATCGGGTATGCTTGTAGGGGAGTCTGATGAGCCCATGACGTTGAAAAAGTTGCGTAGGAGTAGGTGGAATAAAAATAAATGTAGATGCTTAGTTGTGACAAAATGTGCACATGATAAGAAATACGATTTTAATATATTAATAAGAGTTTTGGGGTTTAGAAGCCAATAATTGTCAATAATCATTACAACTAAATCATAATAATACATAGGTTCTTTCATTTGTAAGACCTTGCATACAATCAATTTGTGATCATTTGTGAGTCTGTGAAGTCCTGGATATCCCTCTTCCCCTCTAACCGTATACATACCAATGTGCTAGGTTATGGTTTTACCTCAGAAAGAAATTTAAAGATAATTTGGGGCCATTTATGTATTTCAGTACCCCCAACTATAAAAGTCCTCCGGAAATTTGAGATTACTGATTATCTAGAATTAATACGCGACATTAACACCTGAACCTTAAATATTTCAAAGGCTAGTCTAAATAATAATAAATGTTAACGGTATGTAATTATAGGTGTCACCAGGGATTCCATGACAAACAATGGAGCCCGTATGTAGGAACAATTGTCGAGAAATGAGAAAATAAACTCGACGGTCGCGGGGTTTGAAGAGCCTATAAGTTATAAGTTATATCTTCGGTAGAAACTGAAACCAGTGATTGAAGGTTTTTGGTTTTTCAAGCCTGTAAGATGTGAGTATCGAAATGAAGCCTATACCGACGTCTAATAAAAGTAATTAATGAGGTTTTTGAGCTATTTTGAAGGTCTCAGGAATCATTCACAGATTACCAATTTTAGAATAGGCCAAACCAGAGCTTTCGGGGCACTAAGTAAAAGGTTAATAACAAATAAGTTATAAGTTTACCCAGAACACGATAGCATAATAACCACCCGCCGCCAAATATCCAACAAGAGCTTAAATTGTTCCTGAAGTAGTGCATAGTGTTCCATAGACACCAAATATTCTATTGGACTATACCAAAACGACATTTTAAATCTGGTGTTGATCTACAAACGGCACCCTACCGGAGTCAATTAGATTATCAATCGTATCCTGATCAATGAGGACCCAATACTTTGAAAGAGATATAAGTATTATGTCTTTCCTTATTTTCAGATTGTGTACAAGTGAATGCTCGCAATGTATGCCTTGTCTGCATTTTTATGGGAGATTCCAAATACGCTCATTTGGATTTACGATGAAAAATGCTACTCCAAGACCTCCATCACCTTGTCACAAAACCAATTTATCGCCATTTTAGCTTTATGAATATGTCTATGATCTTGATTGATAAAACCATCAAAAGTTTCATCAAAGGTATCTTCCAGAAGTTCTTTATAGGAATGCACAGTAGGTCCTTTTTTCCTGCTACTAGGATCATCAGCCACTCTAAAGTGACTCTATACAATGAAGCACGACCTCCTTTCCAAATTTCATTCCATACCCCAAATCTCACGGATACAGATTTCCTTATATCTTAAACATTTTGAAGTTCAAATGCCTGGTGTGACTGTTGTCGAGCATATACTTTTTCAGACTCGAATCCTGCAACGAGCGAACATTCATCACTAAATGTATAACACTATCTCAAACTTCCTGAGATCGCTCCAATGTATCTTTAAATTATCTAATCATATTCCATTGGGAGAAAGCCTTTGATACGGCGAAAATATCCCATATCCATGTTTTTTTACAGAAGTGGCCTGTGATATTCTGATTATGAACTTTGGCGTATTCAGGGAGGAAACTTTTCAGGATTTGATTTAATGCCCTTTCAGAAGGTGTTTTAGGCTCATTTGCTCGAGGGTGTTATACGTGCCACACAGTTTTTCCACTAATTAGTAGTGCTATTTTCGAAAATAATTATTATCGTTATGTCTGGGAATTAATTAGCGTCACTGCTATAAAATAATTAGCGTTTCTTATGGACATGTACTAACATCACGTTTGATAATTGATTAGTGATATTGCAGATAATTATTTAGCGTTACCTAGGAAGATTCTGTAGTAGGGTATTTGAGGCACTGTAAAGCTAAATAATTATCTGCAGTATCATTAATTAATTAATAAAAATCACGTTAATTGATTTCCAAACAGAACGTTAATTAATTTACGGAAGGCATGCTAATTAGCTCCCAGACATAACGGTAATTATTTTCCGAAATAACGCTACTAATTGGTGGAACAACTGTATGAAGCCCTCTTCCCATTACAGCAATAGGGAAGCCGATGTTATTGTACAATATATCGGATACTTTATTTACCCTTAAATAATTCGTAGATTAAAGTGCGATAGATTTGGTACAAATAGGAAACACAATTAGTGAGAATTTTAGTTTTGGTTGTTTATTTACACCAATTGATTGGCTTAAAAAGCTGAGAAATCGGGTTAGCCTTACCTTGGAGAATTTGGTAGCGCTAAGTGTGACAATTAATTGGCACGAGTTGGCGTTAAATTTGAAACTTATTTAACTATTACGTTAGAAATTAATTAGCGCTAGTTTTTGAAATTACTTAGTGATCGGTGTGAATGAATAATTAGTCTCTTCTCCAAA
Source organism: Alloascoidea hylecoeti (assembly GCA_001600815.1). Taxonomy (NCBI): domain Eukaryota; kingdom Fungi; phylum Ascomycota; class Alloascoideomycetes; order Alloascoideales; family Alloascoideaceae; genus Alloascoidea; species Alloascoidea hylecoeti. The sequence goes on along the minus strand of BCKZ01000032.1, from coordinate 8,540 downwards.
AATTAATTAGTGCTGTGTGGGAATTATAATCAGCGACCCTATTGAAAATTAATTAGCTATAATGTTGAAATTTATTCAGCGTTGCGTAAGAGCAATAACGTGAGGGGTGAATTAGCGAATTGGCAAGAAGGTTATTATCCATTCTTTCTTTTCAATACCTCTTATACAGTTCTTAAGTATGAGATTCATCATCTTGAGCCTTGGAATATATCTCCTTAGTGCAGAACAGACGGTTCTTTTAACTTCTACCACCTGGGCATCGCCCTTGAATTATAATGAAGATACCTGTACTTTAAAGTTTCTGTGTGCTGTGAAAAGGATTCCATTCTATATTATAAACGTTCTATATGACTTTCTTTGAGAAGTGTAAACCACGAATCACAAATCCAGCAACTAATTTAAAGTTGTGTTATTTATTACAAATAGTATAATCACTAAAATCTACTTAGTCTTATAATTGGGTTAATATTTGTTCAAATTTTTGTAATTTCTTTTGTACTGTTGGAATTTTTCTAAAACTTAGCACTTATTGAATTCACTAGATATATATTTAAGTTACACCCATAATACAAATACTTTCATTACCTATGCCACGATTAGTTGGAAGCTGTTATATTGATATTGTATGATGGCTCTATAATTAAAAAATAATGTAGGTGTGTTCTCAAATCAGTTGTCGTAGTGTAGTGTGAGAATTGAGATGATCTATCAAATTTGGACTACCAACCCAATATACGAAACAGTTCCCAAATCACTTCAAAAGTTCCATTTTAAAATAACCACTAAATCACTACCAGAACATAAGATGGCACGTACAAGACTTCTAATGATCGAGCACAATCATCAAAACAAATTGGGGAAGAAAGTCATTCATTTGTTTCAATTGGGTTGCTTGACTTAAGCATTTTATCTAATTTACTAGTTCAGATAACTTGAGTTCGTTATGTGAGATATAATAAGTTTTGATTAAAGTAATAAGTAATTAATTGACAGAAATACACAAACTATTTATTTATATACGTGTTTATCACTGTTTAGGGCTGAGTCATTCATCAAACTTTAAGGTAGAGAAATAGATAAATTCTATTTATTTCAGAATTCGAAAGTTTCCAACAAGTTTGCTATCTCAAAAAATCGACTCTTCATGATCACTTTCACGGTAAATTAAAAACAAGCCTCCCAGAAAAATCGAAGACTGTTGTCTTCTTTCGAAGAGCAATATCTCATTTGAAATATCGTGTAAAAATGGTTGCTGACGCCAATATAGAGCGTCTTCGTGCTTGGACTAAAAACAGATCCTCCTAAAAACTTGCGAAAAGGGAAAGCGATAACCAAGCATCAATGTTTCGTAAAACTTCATATACTGGCCATTGTCGGGCACTCCAACGTTCTTATATATAGAACAAAAAAAAAAAAAACATATTGCCTACAGTTTTTTAAGCGAGGATCCAACATATCTTAAATTTGCAGACAGTATACACTTTACAGTCTTTCCACCTATTAATAGCACTATTTTTGAAAATAATTAGCGATATGCCTGGGAGCTAACTATCATGATTTCTGTAAACTAATTAGCCTTCTCTTTGGAAATCAATTGAAATACTTACTGATGATTAATTACATGTCGTGATCTTGCAAATAGCGTTTCCTAGGAAACGTTGGTGGTGCTATTATGGATGGAAGGTTGGTAACTAATATCAGTTACAAGTTGGCGCCTTATTTGAAAATTATTTAGTTGATATGCCGTAAGTTAATTAGCACCATTTTATGAACTCATTCAGCGATGGATTTGAATTATTAACTAGTTACTTCTCCGAAAATTAACGGGTGTTGTGTGCAAAATATAACTAGTGTCTTTATCGAAAGTTAGTTAGCCATATCTTTGAAGATTATTTCGCGTTTGGTAAATCGCTATGGGGCTACTAATTAGTCAACACCCAGGTAGATATGAGGTAGTTCACATTGATTTCCGTTATCCACACGTGGTCCGTGAAGACCAAGTAAACCATTTAAAGCAAAATGTTCCTCACGATCACCATTTTTATTTTAAAAAATAAATATTGTAAATATAGATTGTACTTAATGTCATAAATTCTCTTTATAAGTTTTAATATGATCGAATGTTTCTTTTTCCCAGTCGCTGAGATTTTTTTCTGTGAAACCTTTATTTTGAGGGTGTTAATTTCACATTCTGCCAACCTTTCCCTGCACTGTGGGTCCATAGCAAGAAGTGTTTCATGAATAACCTTCGATATACCTTTTCTACCCTTATTTAATAAATTTCTCTTATAGGAAAAAGGGATCAGACCCTTCTGGCTCCCGCACCCCATGTTTCAAAACCACACTTGACGCTCTGGTCCACCTCACCAATTAAGGTACTGCATCAGCATTTTGATCAATATTCAACAACATTTCCATAACATTTCCTATATGAGCATTAAATAGATCATTAGATTGTAAAGCTCTATGAGATTCCTGTTCCGGAGTTTGGACACCTTAAGGATTGGTCCCGGATCAACCAAAACATTCTTAAAAACCACGGAAACATTTAAAGGGTAAAAGCCGCTAATAATATTTTTTGATTTTAATCCTCCTTTCCTTACATGAATTAACGCCTTCATGAAGTCGGCCTTTGGTCAGAGATAACTGCTGTTGAGGGAGTGAAGGTGGTTTTTGTTGTAATTTTTGAATGCCTGCTTCACCGATTTAAACACTTCCACATCCAAAGCTTGGGTATAATTGGACGACTGGGAAGGATGATCAGCTGAAAGTTTAATTTTATACAAGATTCAATGAACAAGAACGTCGTATGAGTAGCATGGCAATCAAGCATTAGTAAGTGTGGTTTATGATGATTTATATTCTTAATAAATGTGTTGGTAAACCAAATAAGAAATGTTTCGCTATTAACATAGCCAGTAGGAGTATTAATGAAATTCATCGTACCATCACCTGTAATACATTCAATATTAATGGGTCTTGGTTCTACTCATTTGAGGCCGTGGTTGTCCCCCAGACGACGCAAAAACCTTCCAACTATTAGCCATCTCTCCCGGGTGGAGTCCTGTCTCATTAAAATTATGAACTTGTGAACTTTTATAGTGATATGTGTTGTATAAACCTTCAAGAACGTTATACCAGGAGGAAATGGTATCCTGATCGCGCAGAGGAATCTATACGCGTCTAAACTCCGTACTTTCACATATTTTATACGTGGATTCCTTTTGAGAAATCGATAAATCCAATTATTGTGCATATAATGACTATTATCTTCTCGTTTCCTGGGATTTTGTCCTGATTGTGGGTCCTGGGACGGACTTATACTTCCGGTCAATTATCTCATCTACCATATAAAAACAGGATGTCATATCCTTCCCAATTGCCATTCGCGCACAATAAATTAGACTATCTGTAAGCGATTCTCCTCTGATTCTGTAAGTATTTGGAATTTTTTGGTTGGCCGCGCTGAAGAGTTTGAACCTTTTTAGAAGAATTAAATTGTAATGTTCAATATTTATTATGTGTGGAATCATTATTACAGACTCTATGTAAGTATATAACTTATATTTATATAAAAAAGATCTAGTGATCGGATTAATGAAATAAAGGAGAAATAAGTGTGGGTTAGGAATAAGGGTTAGGTAATAAGAGTTCATTTAAGCGAATAAGATTCCTAACACCATTTATTCGATCTACTTATGTTGAGTGAGGTACAACCACCTCCTGGACTCTCTATTCCCAAATATCACATTTGGCGTCTTCAAAAATCTTTGTATGGACTCAAACAGGCACCACTGAGCTTTTACAACAAAAAGAAGGAACTACTTGGTAAATTTGGCTTAAGGAATACAGTGATTGAACCCTGTGTCTTTTTCAATAAGAAGGTAAGAAATAATTATTTACGTTGATGATGGATTAATTTTTGGAAGAATGAAGGATATTCAGGAAATATAATCAAAATTACAAAACTTCTTCACTGTTAAAGTTATGGACTTTCCTCAAGTTTTTCTTGGTATTACTGTATCCAAATAATCTCTTGGCTAGGAAATTGAAAGCTCCAACCCAAAGCAACTTACAACAAGCAAAGAAAGTGTCAAGTTATGCAATATCTACTAAGTTCAAGGGAATTAATTATCAAAAGAACAAAAAATTGGATATTAGGGTTACAGAAACTGCATTTATAAAGGAACATGAATCAAGTAAAAATTGAATAACAAATTAACTATCACTACTATCACAGATGCAACCTGGGCAGATAGCAAAGATCGTACTAGTAATCATGGATACATCACCTTCTTGGAAAATAATATGATAAGCTGGAAAAGTCAAAAGATATCTTTGTTGTTATTATGAGCGAACTATAGTTATCAATATCTGCGAAAATATTATATAGATATTATGAATTTATTATATAGCTATATAACTTAAAATTAGTATAAATAGAGACTAAATTCACTATTGGATTTAGTTCTCTACCCTTTTTATCTTACACTCATCTGCCAGTTATATTTTTATAATTTGCGGTGTGAGATTCGTCAATTGATAGAAGTAGTAATAGTAGTTCTGTATAGAATTAATAGTACTGTGTAAGGACAGTAAAAATGAAAAGGGTGATTTGAATTTGACTCTTCTTTTATATTGAGATTTATCTAACTATATAAAATTAGTATTTCATATTATGTATTATTCGTGAATTATGAAACATTCTTTCGTACAATATTTCAACAATATTATAAAAAATAAGATTAGGTATAAAGATCGGAAAATTGAAAATAATAAATTTGTATGAGATAAAGATATTGTATATTAAAATGAATAAGAAAAAAGTGAAGAGCAAAATCCTAATTGAAAGGGATTTTGCCTTCTTTATATAGACAAATATGATTGGGTCGAATGTTGAAACTATATTTAGCAACATATGCAAATTAATAATATCTTAATTTATATAAGTTATATAGTGTTACATACTCGACCATATATGGCAAAGCTGGTCACATGTCTTGTGGATCTCTTAGAGAAAGTCGTGTAATCATGTGATCATCTCCCGACCATAAAAGGACCTGTGTTCCACCTGTCAGGGGAGGATCAAGCTTTAATCGGACTATTATCTAATACACAGTAAGACTAGTATCACGATTAATACGCCACTATTACATGGAGGTCTTTCTAACAGCACTCTACCTTCTTATGGGCTTCTTCGAGTTTTTGCTTCTCCACTCCGGATTCAACTTTGTGACTCGTTCTACGATTGAACCAACTACCCAAAAATTATCCATAGGAACGGCACCCTTCACTACAACCGCAACCGCAACTGCTACTTCTGTTCTTGAAGATGGAAAAGACTGGATCCTCGAACTTGGTCAATACATCTGGCGCGTTTTTGCTACCGTGTACGTCAGTGCTCTAACTTACTAGCATGGACTTCACGCAATATCTCAAATTCTGAGCCCATACGTAGAAGCTACGATCTCCGTAGTAATCAAGATTATTAGAGCTTTATATACGCTACACAGTATTTTTCGCTGGACAGTCTGTAAGCATCCCCGAACTTATCCTTCTCACGCTTTTAGTAACCGTACTCGCCATCACATTCTGGCGTAGTCATACAGTTTCCTCTGTTACTAAACCCAAATCACCCCAGACCACCGTCAATCTAGCTCAGTAATTCCACTGGCAACACCAGCTATCAACGCCATTCATAACTCTAGTTCCAAAGAACAACCCAAAGGATATCTGGGGGGAGGGGGGAGGGGGGAGGGGGGTGAGAGTATCATACCCTTACAGTACTTTCTACCTCCTATTGAAGTCAAGGACCTAGACAATAGTGCAGTATTATTTGGAATGCTATATGGAAAACAATCAGAGGACAAGAATTTTACGGACCACAGTTGATGCAGGCTCTTTACTTTCGTCTCTTTAGTAAGGTGATCAGAACACCAAAATCAAAGAACTACTGGATAAACTATCATCAGAATCGTGTGCCATTACCGGCGACCTACAAGGCGTCAAGTAAAATTCTTAAAATTTTTAATTTTAATAGGTAAGATAAGTGTAAAATAAAAAGGGTAGAGAAAGAAATCCTGAGGAGGATTTCTTCTCTTTTTATATTTCCTTTTACTATGTATTCTATATAAATAAGATAATTATATAATTCTAAATATAGTTTCAACATTCTCACTATTTTAGAATTTTTTTACTATATTTTGTATAAAATTCTAAAATAGCGAGAATGTTGAAACTAKATTTAGAATTATATAATTATCTTATTTATATAGAATACATAGTAAAAGGAAATATAAAAAGAGAAGAAATCACTGAATATATTCCAAAATCTTCCATTGTTGATTCTAGATGGGTATTTGCACTAAAGAATGTTGACTCTAAACCACTGTATAAGGCTAGACTGGTGGCCAAAGGATATTCCCAATCCAAAGGTATTATTATTTATTTATTAATTTTTATAATACCTTTGGATTGGGAATATCCTTTGGCCACCAGTCTAGCCTTATACAGTGGTTTAGAGTCAACATTCTTTAGTGCAAATACCCATCTAGAATCAACAATGGAAGATTTTGGAATATATTCAGTGGTTTCTTCAAATACTTTATTATTCCTTAAACTGTCCAATTCATCTTTCATAGCATTAATCCAATTTTCTTTGTTTTTTGATTTAATTACATCTTCATATGTTTTAGGTATTATTTCTGTAGTTGTAGGCATAAGGAGTAATATTTCATCATCATCTAACGATTTTTACTGCTTTCTTATTAAGAAAAGTGATTAAGATAAAGGATAGAGAACTAAATCCAATGGTGGATTTAGTCTCCTTTTATATTAATATTTATGTATATAAGTTATATAATTGTAAGTATAAATATTAAATAATAAATCGAAGTATGTAAGAAGTATTTTTCAACATAATATTAACAACAAATTTACCTGTTAAGTCTCTTAAGAATACTGAAGATCATAAATTTAATATTATGACAACCCAGAACATTGGAAAATTAAACTTTGTTGAAAAATACTTCTTACATACTTCGATTTATTATTTAATATTTATACTAACAATTATATAACTTATATACATAAATATTAATATAAAAGGAGACTAAATCCACCATTGCATTTAGTTCTCTATCCTTTATCTTATACAACTTTCAATAGAAAAAGCAGTAAAAATCGTCAAACTTATCTCCTAAACAAACCAATGTTACTAAATCTTTATCTAATAAATTGAAGAAAATTCAAAAAAACTTATCTACTGAATCTATGAATTAAAAACTTTACAAAACTTATTATGCAAATAATTATTTTATTTTGACATACTTGAAATCTCAGAACTTATATTAAAAAAAAAAACTTATTTTCTACCTAAAAATCTTATTTTATTATTGATATATTTGAAATTTCAAACTCTATTATTATGTCTTAATCTTCAAGAAAAGATACATTGATTTAATTATTTGACACTTATCTTATCACTACAAACTTATTTTATTATTACAACTTATGTCATTACAAACTTATTTTATTAATGTTACAAACTTACTTTATGATTACTCACTTATTTTATCACTACAACTTATTTTATTATTACCCACTTATTTTATTACTACAACTTATTTTATTATTACAACTTATTTTATCACAAGAACATTATCAACTTATTTTATTTTTATCAACTTATCTTAATATTGACATCATTTTATTATGTTCTAGAACCCTCACTGTCATATTATTACTCATAATAATATCTGAAAATCAACTTAATACAAGTTAATATATGTTCTGGATGTATACTACAATATTAAATCTTATCTCTCTGGAAATCTCATTACTTTATTATTACCAATGTTATGYTCTGGATCTTTAATATTTTAGTAATTTTTATATCCTGAACTTTACTATCTGACTATTAATTGATGTCTTATTTCTTTATTATTTTTATGACGGTTCATCTTTTGCTCTAGAACTTTACTACTTTATTTATTTTATTATTATTTCTTGAATGTTTCGAAGTAGCGAGAGTGTTGAAAAATACTTCTTACATACTTCGATTTATTATTTAATATTTATACTTACAATTATATAACTTATATACATAAATATTAATATAAAAGGAGACTAAATCCACCATTGGATTTAGTTCTCCATCCTTTATCTTAATCACTTTTCTCAATAAGAAAGCAGTAAAAATCGTCAATTACTCCTGAAGATTTTAAAGAAGAAACTGTGTTTAATATTGAAAAAGATATTAACTTATTAAAATTACATAAAAATTATGGTCATGCATCGGCTAAATCATTAAAAGCACAATTTCCTGAATTAAATTTAAAAGAATTACAAGACCAAATCAAAACTTGTCTTATTTGTGCAGCACAAGTAAATTTGAATCACGGAACTATCAAGGATATGAAACCRACAATTCCCGGATCGACGGTTTCAGTTGACATTTTTGGACCCAATAATGCTAAATATGGATTAATCTTGACTGACAAAAACACAGGTTTTATGATGGGCTATATTTTAAATAATAA